>JAODAL010008667.1:20000-116016 GCA_025379985.1 Phyllomedusa bahiana | reverse complement strand
TTTGGGAAATGGGGTTTTGGTGCTTGTTGAAAGATTGAATTTTGTAATGCGCCTAACATGAGGGATGTTCTGGGGGTGTTATGGAGGTGTGTTGTCCCACACTCGTAATATTAGACACATATATGAATGTGGTTCAGCAAAACCAGGCACATTTCTGCTCGTACAGGCAGACCTATCTCAATGTGCTCTGCCTGAGCCTGAGGAGTCGAAGTGAAGCTAGATTTGCTGTTAGGGTAAAAAAATGTCCAATATTTCTCAACTTCCACCAATACAATAATAAAAAGTAATTTCTTATTATTATCAGACTGTATAAAATGAAATTACTTAAATATAATAAAAAATGTTATCATATAAAATTAATTAAAAAATATATAATATCCCAAAAATATCTCCTATGAAATGTATTTAAATTTAATAGAATCTAAAACTAATTTTACATTAAATAACCCACTGATGATGTTGTTCAGATTTTTTTAATTTAGAATTTTTACTACACTAAATTAGAATTTTTTTTGTTGCTTTCACCCTTTATTCTACATACAGCAAGAGCCAGCACAGCACAGGTATTGCTGGGGACTGTGGTCCACCAAGCAGGATTCAGTACCATAGTTTCTATTCACTGACATGCTATTCTAATGACTTTTCTTTTATTTCCAGCCTATCTATAGCCTTTATACATGTTAAGGGCATTACTAATGCGCCTAAGTTTCGTAAAGCGCTTAACACATAGGCGAGGTGCAATGAACTTTAGACTCCATTTATAATGGTACAAAAACCACTTTCATACATTCAGGCGCTGTCATGGGAGCCGCGGGCACCGCTGCGCCCCGCGGTCTCCCCTCTGTCTGCAGGGCTCCTGGCGGGGGTGCCGCGGCTGCCCGCGCCCTTTCCCCTGCTGCCGGGTCTCGGCGCGGGTCCCGCCGTGCCCGCGCCCATCTCCCTGCTGCCCGGGCGCCGGCATTCCAGCCACGCTCGGTGAACGCTGCCCCTGTCTGTTCCGGCCGCGCGCGCGTGCCCGTGTCCCTAGGCGCGGCGCGCGCGACGGTTTTGGTCAGGATTTAAAGGGCCAGCGCCCAGTAATTGGTTATTGCTGGGCGCTGGTCCTATTTAAGGTACACGCCCCAACACACCTTGCCAGTTCGTTGGGTGTCGTCCAGTTAGTTTGAGTGTATTGAGAGTCTGTTCTGTTTCGCCGTGTAACAGTCCGTTTGCTACTTTCCCTGCCCTTGGGCCTGTTTGCCGCCCCGCTGCCCTTTCTGCCTGTCTTGACCACGAACCTCTGCCGCCAGCCCTGACCTTCTGCCTGTCCCGACTACGCCTTCGGATTACGACTCTGTTACCACGCACTACCCGGCCCCCCATCGCTGCAAGTCACGTCAGGGGTTAACGACCTGGTAGCCTCACGCCGCAGCAGTCCATCCTGCTTTGCGGCGGGCTCTGGTAAAAAACCCGGGGGCTACTTAGACTCCGTTCCCTGACGTGGCTTACACCAACGCTACGGTGGTCCAGCGAATCCACCATACCCGTTACAGTACGAACGGGCCCATGGATTCCGCCAGGGTACCTCTGCCTAAACCCTCGGGATGTTGCGACGGCTGGTCGCCCAGCAGAGTCAGCGTGTCGACCACCTCGTGGCCATGATGCAGGAATTTGCAGTCCGTTTACCGCCATCAGGGGACTGCTACCGTCTCGCCAGCACCTTTTGGGCCCCTGCAATTTCACCGGGACCTTCTCTGCATCTCCGCTCCCTTCTCTTTGATGGAGACCCGAAGAAGTGGGGAGGTTCCTCACTCAATGCTCCATCCACATTGGTTGTTGGACATCAATTCCCCACTGAGCGGGCTAAAGTGGCCTTCATTATTGGGCCTCCTAAATGGCGAAGTCTGGCCTGGGCCACCCGCTATGGGATCGAGGAGATCGCTCACGGCTAATCTGCAAGGTTTCCCTCCAGGGATTCCGCCACTGTCTTCGAGGAAACCGGGCCCGAAACTCGTCGCGGCTGCTGCTTTGCTTGCTCTGTCAGGGTGACTCCACTGTGGGACAGTACTCTGTGCAGTTCCGTACGCTAGCTTCAGAACTCGACTGGAACAACGAGGCTCTGGTGGCGACTTTTGGCAAGGCCCTCTCGGGACGCTTTTAAAGATGAGCTCGCGGCTCGGGATCTGCCATCTTCTGGACGAATTGTTCGGCGGCCCCCGGATCGACATTCGCTTGGCGCAGGAGACAGCAAGGCTCCGTCTCCAATGCGAGTCTACTCGACCACGCGGCCGCTTCTTGGGGGGCCGTCCGGTGCGCCCGGGACCCTCTCTCACCTGGGGGCTCGCAGGGGAAGCCCCCTAGGTGTCAGTGCGGCCTCTCCCCGTTGCCATTCCGGTCGTTGTGGAACTTCGCCTGACAGTACCCTTTCAGGCCACCGCCTTCCGGACTCAGGGTCCGCTGGTAACTTTATTACCCTTTTTGCATGGTGTCTAAGTTCCGGTTCCAGTGACCCCTCTGCAGAAAAACCATGTTTGTCTCCTCTGTCGTGGCGAATGCCTCAGGATGCCATTCGGTTCTGCACTGCGCCCCTCACCCTGAGATTGGGCGCGCTACAACCGGAAGGGTGAAATCCTCGTGCTGCCTCGTTCCTCTTCTGAGATCCTTCTGGGCCTTCCCTGGTTGCAAGACCATGCCCCGATCCTAGACTGGAACACAGGCGAGATCTTCGTTGGGGCCCGGCATGTCACTCTCGATGCGGGTGGCACTCCGCCTTGCTCTGCGGTCTGCTTCTGCAAAACCTTCGAAGTCTCTCCCAAAGGTCTGCCTTGCCCCTTCCCAAGGACTTTGCCGACGTCTTCTCCGAAAGGACACCCGAAACTCTGCCCCCGCACCGGCCCTTCGATTGCCCTATCGATCTGCAACCCGGTACTACGCCTCCCCGAGGGCAGAGTCTACCTCTTTCGGTCCCGGAGACAAAGGCGATGTCGGAGTACATTCAAGAGATCTCCGCAAGGGCTTTATACGCAAGTATCCTCACCTGGGGAGCTGGATTCTTCTTTGTCGAAAAAAAGGATGGATCCCCTCCGACCCTGTATCGATTATCGTGGTCTAAATAAGATAACCATAAAGAATCGATATCCCTCCCTTTTTGATTTCGGGAGCTATTTGACCGCCTACGTGGCGAAAAAATTTTCTCTAAATTGGACCTTTCGGGGGTGCTTATAATCTGATTCGTATTCGGGAAGGGACGAATGGAAAACAGCCTTTAACACCGTGATGGCACTTCGAATTCTGGTCATCCCCTTTGGCCTTTGCAACGCTCGGCCATTTTCCAGAACTTCGTTCAACGAGATCTTCCGCGAACTCCTCTATGTCTGTGTCATCGTTTACTTGGATGACTTTCTGATCTTCTCTCCGGCCCCGAAGGTTCACGCCATCACGTCCGCCTGGTGCTCAAACGCCCTCCGAGACCATCAGTTGTATCCAAATTAGAGAAGCCTTTCGAGCGCACTTCGTTGCCCTTCCTGGGGGTACACTAGTCTCGGATCAAGGACCCCAGATGGACCCTTCTAAAATGTCTGCAGTTCTACAGTTTGGGCCCCGACCAAATGGGTCTTTGGGCTATCCCAAAGTTTTCTGGGCTTTGCGAACTACTACAGGGCAGTTCATCTCACATTTCTCCCCGCTCGTGGCTCCGCTGGTGGCACTGACGAAGGAAAAAACGCCAACCCCAATCCTGGTCTCCCGAAGCTCAAGAAGCCTTTGAGCATCCTAAGGTCCGCATTTGCTTGGCCCTGTGCTATCTCGCCGGACCCATGCGTCGTTTGTTCTAGAGGTGGACGCCTCTTTGTAGGTGCCGGAGCTGTCCTCTTGCAAAAGTCTGCCTCCGGAAAACTGCGTACTTGCGGATTCTTCTCAAGAAACCTTCACGCAGGCGAGCGAAAATTATTCTATTGGAGATCGTGAACTATTGGCCATTAAATTGGCCTAGAAGAATGGCGGCATTTGTTGGAGGGGGCTCGCCAAACCCCCCGAAAACTTCACAAGATCACAAGAACCTCCTCTATCTTCAATCTGCTCAACGTCTAAATCCTCGTCAAGCCAGGTGGTCCCTCTTCTTCGTTCCGCTTTGACTTCTTCCTTCACTTTCGGCCAGTGAGGGAAAAACGTCAGGGCGGATGCCCTTTCTCGATCCTCTGACATGTGGGGACAGAAGCACTCTGCAGCATTAAACCCTCCAGAACGGCTCCTCACGGCAGCCCCGTGGAGCTTAAACACCCACCTCGGGAAAAGACTTATGTCCGCCCGGCCATGCGGCCTGTATTCTAAAGTGGGGACACTTTCCCCCCGTGCTGTGCCATCCTGGAGTGCATAAATCTCTGCGGTTAATCTCCCGCTTTACTGGTGGCCCACCCTGGCTCATGATGTTAGAGATTATGTCCTGGCCTGCACCTTCCTGTGCTCGCAACAAGGTCCCTCGCCTCAGACCCCCGGGTCTACTATACCTCTCCTGGCTGACATGAAGTCTTGGTCCCCTATCGCATGGACTTCATTACCGACCCCCGGCCTCATCGGGTTTTACCCGTCTTTGGGTGGTGACAGATAGGTTCTCTAAAATGGCCCATTTTTTCCCTCTGCCCGGGTTACCTCCGCCATTTATTGGCCCAACACTTTTTCCAGCACGTGTTTCGTTTTACATGGGCTCCCCTTACATATTAGTTTCTGATTTGAGGAGTCCAGTTTTTTTGTCTAATTCTGGCGGGCTTGTTTTACTCAATTACGGGTCCAAACTGGACTTCTGTCGGCCTATCACCCTCAAACCAACGGGCAGGTAGAGGAGGGTCAACCAAGTGGGTGGGGGACCTACCTACGACATTTTGTTTCCCCCCCCAGGATAACTGGTCGGACCTCCTCCCCTGGGCGGAATTTTCATACAACTCCTTGGACTCTGAGTCCACGGAGCCTCCCCCCTTTTTTGTTGTCCCTTGGGCTAATCCCCGCCCGCCTCTCCCCCTTTCCCACTTGTGTGACGTTCCCGCCGTGGATGCCAAGTAGGGACATAAGTCTCTCTGGCAGGTACACGTCAGGCCCCTTTTACGGGCCTCCTCGTATCAAAGCCCAGGCTGACAGGTACCGGAGACCGGCGCCCATATTTAAGCCGGGTGACAGGGTTTGGCTATCTGCCAAGTACATTCGCTTCAAAGTGCCCAGCTACAAGCTGGGGTCCAAGTACTTGGGCCCTTTTGTGGTACTTCGGCAGTTAAATCGGTGTCTAAAAAGCTCCCGCTTGCCTCCCACTCTGGTATCCCCAATCCTTCCTTTTCTCGCTCCTCAAGCCTGTGGTGCTGAACGTTTCCCCTAGATCTGTCTCGCCTTCTCCTGTGGCCGATTCTGATAACATCTTTGAGGTCAAAGGGGGTCCTGGCGGAGAAGACAGTGAGGGGAAGCGGTTCTTCCTTATCGACTGGAAGGGGTTCGGGCCTGAGGAGGTTCATGGGAACTGAGGCAAAACCCGTCCTTGACCTCCTTGCTAGGTTTCCAAAAAAGAGGGGGAGACCCCAAGGGGGGGGGTACTGTCATGGGAGCCGCGGGCACCGCTGCCCCCCGCGGTCTCCCCTCTGTCTGCAGGGTCCCGGCGCGGGTGCGCGGCTGCCCCGCCATTTTCCCCGGGTGCCGGGCTCTCGGTGCGGGTGCGCGCGCTGCCGCGCCATTCTCATGCTGCCCGGGCGCCGGCACTTTCAGCCACGCTCCGGTGAACGTTTCCCCTGTCTGTTCCCGGGCCCCCGCGCGCGTGCCCGGTGTCCCTAGGCGCGCGCGGCTGGTCAGGATTTAAAGGGCCAGCGCCCAGTAATTGGTTATTGCTGGGCGCTGGTCCTATTTAAGGTACAGCCCCCAACACAAACCCTTTCCAGTTCGTTTTTGGTGTGGTCCAGTTAGTTTGGTGTATTGAGAGTCTGTTCTGATCGCCGTGTACCAGTCCGTTTGCTACGTTCCCGACCTTGCCTGTTTGCCCCCCGCCTGGACCGTCTGCCTGTCTCTGACCCCGAACCTCTGCCGCCCGCCCTGACTTCTGCCTGTCCCGACTTGCCTTGGATTACGAATCTGTACCACGCACTACCGGCCGCCATCGTAGCAAGTCAGTCAAGGGGTAACGACCTGGTTAGCCTCACGCCCCAGCAAGTCCATCCGCTTTGCGGCGGGCTTTTGGTGAAAAACGGGGGTACTTAGACTCCCTTCCCTGCGTGGCTTACACCAACGCTGCGGTGGTCCAGCGAATCCACCATACCCGTTACAGGCGCATTATACACCTAAAACGAGACTCGACAATTCACTTCGAAGCGCCTGCCTTCCTACATGTCTCCTTAGTGATTAGCCCTCATCTCCTTCCTGAGGTCCCATTGAAAAAATAAAGCCTATACTTACCTTGCATCTTTCCCGGTCAAAAATGATGGATTGCCATAAAATGTCAAAGTACTTAGCAACAACTTGCAGCAACAAATATAAAAAAGCTATCAATGTGTAATTAACGGTGTCTGAACTCTGAGAGCTCCAGGGATCAGCAGGGGCTAAAATACCGATTGGAGCACCATCGCCACTCATTAGGTGTCATGGGGGTGGCTTGTACCCCCACCAATCATATATTCATGGTCGTAGGATGGAGCATCACTCGTTGTTCCGGAAATTTCCTCAAATGTGAGTGCACATTTTTTTGTGTTTTCAGACATGTGTCATACAGAGATGCCCACATGTACCAATACCTTTGGTAGCTCTTTAAAATAAAGACATTTAAATCAATAGTGAAAAAAGTTTCATTTTAATCCAACTCTTGAGTCTAGCATTTTAACAGACGAGCTTTGTTTAATTTGCTCTTGCTTTAGCGAGATTCCTCATTGCCATAAGGTCTTTATATGTAATTGACCCGTCATCTTCCAATTCTTTCTTACAGACTCGCAATTACTATTTTCTGATTTTCTTCATTTAAGGAACAGTATGCGAAAATTACTTTATCGCCGTTGATGAGAATGAGAAAGTCTTTAGAACACCATGTGCCAGTATACTCGTCTGGACCTCGGTAACCTCGCAAATGGATCTGTCTAGCAATATTTACAGGAATTGTATGACTGAATATCACGGTGGTGGAGATTAAATTTAATCTTGCAACTTTCTGACCAAGTTTGTTCACAGATGAGGTAGGACTATGGAACTGGCTGTCACAAGAGATTGGGATGGTTGATTCCATAAACTTATTCATCAAAGTTTATCAAGTTTTCTCACTACAAGGATGAGCTTTCAACATAAATGGACATGTAATTGAAGACTTCTTCTAAATACATTGGTCAATAGATTCTTCTTTAATCATGAGATAAGATATATTTCATGTGCCCGGAGTTCACACAGGTTTCTATGGCTATCTGTTTCCCTGACCATAACTCTATTATCTGATTCGCTGAGAGAGCAGGGAGGAACATTAACATGGATGGATGGCTCAGTTTGGAGCAAACTTATTATCTCTAGCAAGATTACAGATAAGCAATTGTTTTCAGTCCTCACAGCACATGTACCTTGTGTTTGCTGGAGAGATTACATCTCCTGCACTTGTAGTGTAACAGCTCAGCTACTTACAGAGAAGCTAAATATGCTAATCACTGCTATAGAACGACCCCTTTAAAGGTTTATCATCACCATCACTAGTTGTCTCTCGAAACAAGAAAGACGCCCATCAAGATTACTTATGTGAGCCACAAATCTTTGTATAGTGGGGGCAAAAGGTTCCATTTGGGAGTTGTTTTAACAAGTCTGGGTTCTTCTCTCAATACACAATGTATTGCGATACACACATGTGTCTGTTGCGCTGTTGAAATTACGTGCTTGCAGGCACGTAATTTCAACGTGATTATGCCACTCAATGTCCTGAGGCAGAATTCTCCCTTCTATGTTTTATTATTTCCCAGCGCTTCTACACCTGAAAGAATTGACATGTCAATTCTTTTCAGGCGTGCGCAAAAAACAAGTGTAAAATACGCAGTGTAATCGAGAACATGTATTTTACACCACAGCCAAGTGTATTGTACATTGTTTTGGGTGTATTTTGGCATTTAATTTGTCATGAAATACGTGTCAAAATGTCCCATGTGAACATTGCTTACCCTTACACTTTTCATCATCCAGGGTCCAGATTATTTTTTATTTTATTTTTCTACCTACATTGACCTATGGACCTGAGTTACAGTGCAATTTTTACATACTCAAATGTAGTTTTTATTGGTACTATTTTGGGATAGATGCTTTTTATTCAAATTTTTAGAGGATGTGAAATGACCAAAAAACCTGCAATTTGGGCATTTTGGATTTTTTTTTCTATGGTGTTCAGCGTAGGGGATAAATTATATTATATTTTGATAGAGCAGACTTTTCGGAGGCTGAGATACCACTTGTGTGTAACTTTTTTTATATTTATTCCTTTTTATTTGTAAAATAGCAAAAGGGGTGATATGAACTTTTAATACTTTTATTTAGGGCATGTCCCCACGGCACGGGTTTGCAGCCGGTTTTTCAGACGGTTTACGTCTGAAAAATTGGCTACAAACGAGCACAATGGGCTTCCATGGAAAACCCGTGAAGCAGTCTCCACTGCACAGGCTTTCCACCCGGTGGTTTTTCAAACCGCCGGCCGCCTGAAAAACTTGTGCTTGCACATTCTTCCATCCGGTTTTTGGACGGAATATATGCATGTCAATGGGAAGGTGGAGGGAGCCGAACCCCCCCTCCCCCCGCCGCGGCCGTGGGGACGGCACACAAATCGGGCAAATACCGGTCGGATAAACCGACTGGTATTTGTCCATTGTCGTGTAAACAGGCCCTTATTCTTATCTTTTTAAAACATTTTTGAAAAATATTTTTACTGTAACTTTCTGTCCCCCTAGGATACTTGATCACTAGGCAGCACAATTGTAAGTACACCCTTCTGCATTGTTATTGTATTAATAATGCAGAATGGTGTCCAAAGATTGCAGCGGTGCCTAAGACGTAAAACAGCAGGAAACAGAGCTCCATTCTCTGCTGTTAGTGACGGCTGTCAGCTGTAAGAGAGTTGCTTCTTGGTGCCTTTCCTACGGCTTCTATACATCTTTCACTCTGCCTCTTGCTTTATGCCTCTCTTTCTCCTTCTTTCTTCCTAAAAAAGAGGCTTCAGTCTTGCCATACCCAGGGGCCCACCAAGGGCTACCACTGCTCTCCTGTGTCCAGTCTGAATCATCATAAAAAGATAAAACCTTACAGGATATCTGTACTAGAGTAGTGTTTGTGTTTTTGAGTAAATTATGTCCCATTTTTCGGTGATTTTTGTTGCAAGAAAACGAGGAACCTTGACGTGGTTTGCGAGCTTATGAATATACTGGTCACTGTATCAACTAATACCTCATATTTGATATTTTTCCAGTGTGTAATTTTTGCCCTAAATTCTGGGGAGCAGAGGGTGTCACTATTTTGTGTTGGACACCTGATATGTGCTGGGCAGCCCATCCAATCGAGTAGTAGAGGCATCATAGGCTGTAAGCCAGCACAGTGCACCACATGTAACTGTATTAATGGCACCGTCTGTATCACCTTATCTATATGCAATTATAATACCAGCAACCACCCCCCTCATACATGGAAGGCGTGTGAGCGGTTATTTATCAGTAGTTTTGCATTTGTGTTGTCTCCCCTTGTATGATATTGTGGCTTTTCTGAATACTGGTGTGAACTGGTATCTATCTAATGTGCAGTTTTTTTATTATTCAGTTGTTCCCCTAGTGCAGAGGTGTGTGACATACTACTCATTAGTTATCTGCACCTGCTATATTACTCCCAAGTAGCATTGGGGCTGATATAACTTCCTACTGGGTTTAGTCTATTATCCAGCAATTGAGCTGTAAGTATGGCCTTGTGTTTTTAGGTATCTGTACAAGATTTATTCTATTTACTGTATTTAGAGTAAGGGATGGATTTATCCCCAGAAATTAAGAAAAATTATTATCTGCCTTATGGGAGTTGTCTTATCCTTCTGTAAATCAACACTACTGTATATGAAAATAGGATGAACTTTTTTCAGCCTACTGAATAATTCCTGCTTAGACTCAAACCCTTGTGATCACCAATACAAAGTACCGATGACAAATATAACAGTGAGATTTCGAATTTTTACATGTTCTCTTATTAAAAGACGACTGACATCCACATACCCCCAACCTTATTATAAACGAGTAAAATAATAGAACAAGTTACATATTATGACTAGAATACTGCAGAAGGGTCGTTGATCCAGGAATTTATTCTGCCAGATTGGAGTCGGAAATGATTTTATCCCTAAGGGTTTTTTTTTAATTCTTCTGGATCAACACGATAAGTTAATTGACTGTTTTTTCAGCCTTTCAAACCATGTAACCATGTAAGTCAATGTTAATGAAAAAAAAACATAAAAGCGCAATTTCAATTTTAATACAAAATCATACACATGTGCATCACAGAGCGCTTTATAGGCATTATGCCAAATATTATTGTAAGAGACGCCCTAGTCCTGCTCTGGCTTACCCTTTCTAAGCAGAGCTACCGCCTCGAAAAGGGCAACCCTGCACTCGAACCTCTTCTTGAGCTGTACCTAGTAAAACGTGTGCCAAACAGACATAAGACAAAACGTAGGATAAACAAGAAACAGACACCAGAGATAACAAATAAAGAATAGTCATACCAGGAGAAAGCGACGTACCAAAGGACAGAACGGGAGAGTAACCCGAGAGAATAGCCAAAATTAAGCAAAACAACACTGCAGAGCAAACACACAGCTAGGACACAAAAGCAATCACCAGCAGAGACTGGCAGACAGGAAGCAGTTTAAAGCCTCCGCCCCATCCAGGGATTGGCTCAAGTGCTTAACCCATTAGGCACCAATCCGGACCCCTGCTGGGCTGCAACAAAATCCTTAAAAGGACAGTAGCGCAGTCCCGACAAATATACATGAAGGTAATCACACAATTTCCAAAGATGTATCTGGGTGATCCTTTCTGAAGTCAAGCAATGAATAAAAACTTTTGATTTCAGTTGTTCAACCCATTAGATTCCGCAGTATAGTGACCATGGCATCTAAGGTGGTTTTAGAGCTGAGATAAACTGAAGTAGGATATCCATCTCACCGGTTAAGAGGTGGTACGGAACATTAGATGAAGAATAATAGTAACAGTGGGCCTTATGTATGAAAACGGTCGAGCAGTAAGACTGTCTTTGTTACCCGTAACCACCAATCAGGGCCGATAGCACCAATCATTGCTCATAGCAACCAATCAGAGCTCAGCTTACATTTCATATAGGGCTCTGGAAAAATAAAAGCTCATCTCTGATTGGTTGCTATGGGCAATGATTGGTGGCTATGTGCTCTGATTAGTTGCTATGGGCTCTGATTGGTTGCTATGGGTAACAAAGAAAGTCTTACTGCTCGACAGCTTTCTTACATAAGGCCTAAAATGCTGTTCTGACTCGTGTAGCTTTCAACATTAGGGAATAAAAATATGCAGGATCTTTTTCTATTACTTTTCAAAAGAGATGGAGATAGCTCCCTGTCATCCATCTGTGCCCTTGCTCTGTAATCATGCTGTGCCTAGAACTATCCATAGCATTCGGGAGAACTAATCAAGGCCCCACAGGTGGGCCATCTTTTTACAGAGGGAGGGCCAAATGGGATGCATATCTGTGACAGACACATTAAACTACAATGCAGCAGTACTATAATATATTATAATAATGATCAAGCAATTGCATGTTCAAGTCCCCTAATGGGTTTTAAAGAGAAAAAGGGGGAAAAAATGAACTAAAGTGTTATAAAATAAAAAATAAAAAAATCAACCAACAAAACCAACCCCCATTCCATTGATAAAGTTCAAAAAATATTTCTTATTGTCAAAAATTAGTAAAAAAAAAACATGAACACATCAATGGCACTGTAAAACTGGAAGACTAATGCATTAGTTGTCTACCTAGTGAATGTCCTACAAAATTAAAGCAGAAACGGGAATGATAAATTTTATGTTCATTGCACCTCCCAAAAAAAAGAAGTAAAAAGTAATCAAAAATAATATACCACCCGATGGCAATAATAAAAACTAAGGATATGTCCGGTGACATTTTACAATCGCTGTACTGCAGTTTTTGGAGCCGATTTTGCGGTCGGTTTTCGGCCGGCTCTTTAACATTGAAATGTACTATAATCTGCCATAACACGGCGGATTATAGAACATGTTCAATAAGCCGCCGGTTTTCAAATAGAGAATCTGAGCGGTGTAGACTAGAGTTCGGATTTTGTATTGCAGTCCATGGGGCACTGGTTACAGTTGGATTTTTGTGGATTCTAAATTCTGAATTTTAAAAATTTTAAAATCCGACCAAAAACCAGTCCCGTGTAGACGAGGCCTAATGCTCGTCCTGCAAAACACAGGACTTTATGGAAAGAAAAAGTAAAAATGTAATATTCACAAAATAGTTGTGGCTCTCAGATTTTTTACATAAAATTGTTTTTATTGTGCAAAAATAGTGAAACAGTACAAACATACATATTTGGTTTTGCGCTAACTGAATGAATGGACTCCCAGAATAATTTGGCACATTATTTCTGCAACACAAAGGACGAAATGCATGAATTTTGGCTTTTAAACACCAATTTTCATGTGCCTTATAATAGCATAGAATGTGCCTGATTTATGAACCCGCTCGACTGCGGGTCATAAATCATCTTCATTCTAGGACTAAGATGACATTTCTGGCTCAGGTATACCACATCGAACGTGGTTTACCTGTTCCAGCATTAATGCGCCTAGAAATGCCGTAACGCAGCTATAAATGTGTAGCTTCATACGGTTCTAGTGCGCCCCGTCTCCGACACACACAACCCGATCTCAGGCACATTACAAAGTGCCGCAGGCGCTCTATAATGCGCCTGATACTGGTGTACGGGAGGCTTTTAACTACAGCAAACGGGGCTGCGCCTGATGTTGGGCTGAAAATACGGCAGATATCTGGCACAGCCCCGTTCATACATGCCACCCAAAGAGCATAAATATAAAATGCAAAAATCAATCATAAAAGTGCATTTTTTTCCATTCCCCCTAAAAAAGTCAATAAAAGTTACCCAATAAGTTGTACGTAATCAAAATGAAGCAATGAAAATGCAAGTCCCAAAAATAACCCTTCATATAGCTACGTAAGTCAATAGTTGAAAACGATAGAAAAACAGAGTCTACACTCCTGCTCATCTTCATGCTAAAACAGGTTCAGACTTTATGGGGTGAATAAAGACATTCACATTCTCCTACCATATTATATTATATTTTAATACTTACTTGCATTCCACATAAAATAAAAAAAAACATTGCAGCATTTTTTTATTCTATTTTGTGCCATTTCTATAATGTTTCACCTGGAAACTGAAGGGTGTGACATGCATAAGACACAACCTTTTTGACAAGAGTAATGGTTGCACCCAGGTTCAGACTGGCCCTCAGGGGAGCAGTGGAAATCCATGATGGGCCCCTGGGCATAGTGAGCAAATGAAAATAGCAAGCCTGTTGCTGCTTTCTAGGCAGAGAGAGCCAGAAAGCATTAGTTATGTTCACTATGTGCAGTCATGTACAGTGGCTATAGGGTGGGCCCCAAGAATCAACTCCACTAGTGGGTCCCAATAATCATCTCTATTGGTGGCCCCCCTAAAAAAGAACTCCTCTAGTGGGGCCCAAGAATCAACTCCATCTTTGGGCCCCAAGAATCAGCTCCACTGGTGAGATCAAAGAATTAACTCTATTTGTAGGCACCAAGAATGGGCTCCACTAGTGAGCCCCAAGAACAAACTTAGTGGTGGGCCACCAAGAATGAACTCCACTGATGGGCCTGAAGAATCAGCCATAGTGGTACCCCAAGAATCAATTCCACTTGTGAGTCCCTAGAGTCAACTCCACTGGTGGGCCCCAAAAATCAACTCCACTGGTGGGCCCCAAAAATCAATTCCACTCTTGGGATCCAAGGACCAACTCCTCTGCTGGGCTTCAAGAATCAGCTCTACTGATGGAACCCAATAATCAATTCCATTTGTGAGTCCCTAGAATCAACTCCACTGGTGGATCCCAGAAATCAACTCCACTGTTGGGCTCCAGTCCCATACTAGATGCAACTAGTTGTCAATATATTCTTATAGTTCTAGAAGGAATATTAGAGGAATTGGGAAATGCAGACAAAGAAAATAGACCAAAACTGAAATGAAATGTGTAAAGGTCTGATGGGCGTGTAAGGTTAAGTATAGCTCTAGGGCTGTCTTATGTGATTGTATATAACACTGAGGAGGATATTCTTCTTCTTCCCTGCTGGGATTTCATGTTTTTAACCTCATTTTACTCTTTACTTCCTAAGTCTTATAATATATGAAGGACATTAATGAGCTGAATCAAGGCAACAAACAGCAGCGTCTTTACAAGACGGCCAGCAAAGAAGGTCCGGCATTTGGAAAACGATTCAGCTTTTATTACATGATGGCAAAATCCACTTTGAAAAGTTGCACAAAAACTCACATTCCCATGTATTTCTGTAACTACCTGTGTCCTTATTATAGCCGAAGCGTAAGGCTATGTTCACACGGTGTAATTGCCGGGACGTATTTCGGCCCACAATTACGCCGTGTGTACGGGGGGCGGGGCAGGAGCTGCGGGGCCATGAATAATTGACATATCACTAATCTCCCCCCGTGGCGTATTGTGCGAGCAGGAAGTGGAGACGTAATCCATAGTTCTCTATGAGAACTGTGGATTACCGTAATGACTGGGACTGGTATCTCCCCCTGGATTCCACGCGGTACGGCGAGATACGTCCCATTTTAAGCCGTGTGAACATAGCCTAAGGTGCTACGAACAGCAATTACATACACAAAGCCCACAAATAAAAAGTATCCAAACATACTGGCAAAAGCTATTTTAAAGGATATTTTGACTAGTATTAGTGATGACAAGAAAAGCTCCTGTCCTTAAACAGAAAGTATGTCCAGCGGCTCTTTCTGATGTTAGATGTCTCTTTCAGTATCCGCTTCATTTTCCATTATGTTGGTGACATTTTGGGCCTTTGTAACCATTTACCAGTTTTCCAGAGTTATGGTTTCAGCATATAACAACGCTTGTCTGGGAACCAATTAATATTGTATGTTGAGGGACCACTGTATACAAGAGAATACTGTTGTACCGCTAAAAGTGATGACAAAAAGCAGGAATAGTAGAACTAGAACTACTGTAGTTGGAATAGCTTTAAAATTTTAAATAACATTCCACTGCTATTCCTATATTACCACGATGGTCACCTCTTTTCTTGTTCTCAGTGTTACTGTACAAAGTATTTTTCAAAACTGTTTTAATAGTACTGATAGGTTATGATACAATAGTCATGGATGGTGGCCACAGCACTCCCAGGAAACCATAATCCATTTATTGTTTTGATCATTGGGGGGGAGAATGGGGGGGGGGGCTTGAACTGAGATATGACTCTAATCACCCTTTTATTTAAGAATCTGCTATGGCCACTTTAACCATTAGGAAAGCAGAGTATGTTTCGTTATTTCACCCAGTATCTTGGTGGTTTTTGGGGTACATAACACAAAGCAGTAGTGAAGAAATAAGATCTATATATACTGTGTATAACATGATAGACTGATATGGGATGGATAGATAGACGTATTCTTATGCATATTTAAAATATTTGCATTGTGTACACACATATATATAGTGTGGAAAATAAGTATTTGATATTGGCGACTTTGCAAGTTTTCCCGCCGACAAAGAATGGAGAGGTCTGTAATTTTTATCGTAAACACACTTCAACTGTGAGAGACAGAATCTAAGAAAAAAAAAATCCCAAAAAATAAATAATTAATTTGCATGTTATTGCATGAAATATTTGCTAAATAGAAAAACAGAATTTAATACACAAACCTTTGTTTGCAATTACAGAGGTCAGATGTTTCCTGTAGTTCTTGAATAAGTTTGTACATGCTGCAGCAGGGATTTTGGTCCACTCCTCCATACAGATCTTCTGCAGATCTTTCAGGTTTTGGGGCTGTCGCTGGGCTACATTGTGATTCAGCTTCCTCCGAAGAATTTCAATTAAGTTCAGGTCTGGAGACTGGCTAGGACACTTCAGGACCTTGAAATGCTTCTTACGGAGCCACTCCTTAGTTTTCCTGGCTGTGTGTTTCAGAGCATTGTCCTGCGGGAAGACCCAGCCATGACCCATCTTCAAAGCTCTTACTGAGGGAAGGAGTTTGTTGGCCTCCCTTCAATATGGTGCATTCGTCCTGTCCCTTTGCAGAAAATCACCCCAGAAGTATGATGTTTCCACCCTCATGCTTCACGGTAGGGATGGTGTTCTTGGGGTTGTACTCATCCTTCTTTTTCCTCCAAACACGACGACTGGAGTTGATACCAAAAGATTCTACTTTGGACTCATCTGACCACATGACCTTCTGCCATGTACTCTCTGGATCTTCCATATGGCCATAGACGAACTTCAAACGGGCCTGAACATGTGCTGGTGTGAGCAGGGTGACCTTGCATACCCTGCAGGATTTTTATCCATGACGGCGTAATGTGTTATTGATGGTAATCTTTGAGACTGTGGTCCTAGCTGTACTCAAGTCATTGACCGGGTCCTTTCATGTAGTTGTGGGCTGATTAATGACTTTCTGAGAATCCTCCTTACCCCACTAGGTACGATCTTGCATGGAGCCACAGATTGAGGAAGATTGACAGTCATCTTGTGTTTCTTTCATTTTCTCATAATTGTGCCAACAGTAGTTGCCTTCTCACCAAGCTGATTTTCTATTGTACTGTAGCCCATCTCAGCCTTATGCAGGTCTACAATTTTGTCCTTGGTGTCCTTAGACAACTATTTGGTCTTGGCCATGATGGAGAGGTTGTAGTGTGATTGAGTGGACAGATGTCTTTTTTACAGGTAACACGTTCAAACAGGTGCAATTAATACAGGCAATTAGTGTAGAGTAGGAGGGCTTCTTAAATAAAAACTAACAGGTCTGTGAGAGCCAGAATTCTTGTTGGTTGGTCGGTGATCAAATGCTTATTTCATGCAATAAAAATCATACAATGTGAATTTCTGTTTTTTGGGGTTTTTTTAAGATTCTGTCTCTCATAAAAATTACAGACCCTGGGAGCTTTGGATGTCTGTATCCCATAACCTGGGAGCTTTACCTCAGCCATATCCTGACACTGTGCCCTGGATACTCCCTTGGTAACTGTGCGTCAGAGTTGGGGGTGAATTTGTCCTCCATCTATTTCTCTCCCTCGGGCTTTAGTGGACAAGGGCCGTGTGACGATCTCGCAGCATTGTATCAGCACAGGATTTGTTTTCACCTTTTATTCCAGACCTTACTTGATTACATAGGTGCATGTGATTATGTCTTTTACATATCTGCATATGGGGACCACTGTTCTGTGTTGTTTTAGGTTTTTTTTTTTGTTTTTTTTTTGGGGGGGGGTCTAATTCCTTTTTTTTTATTATTATTTTTTGTTTCCTTTCTTTAGTGAAGATGGAGCCGTCTTGTTGCTTCATCCTTATTATTATGATACCAAAGTATTTCATTAGTGCTATTTTGTACTTTCATTGCTTAGTACTTTTCTTATTTGTACTAATGGTGCCTTATATTATTTCTGTGTGTATCAAGTGGTATCTCATCTATTGGACAGTTATTATATGTTTTTGTTATTGTCAAATTTTCTAAAAATTATGTTTATAAAAAAAAAAAAATTACAGACCTCTCCATTCTCTGTAGGCGGGAAAAGGCGCAAAATCGCCAGTGTATCAAATACTTATTTTCCACACTGTATATACATATATATGTGAGTGTACACAGAGCAAAGAAATATACATAAGACTACGTTTATCTATGTTTATCTATATATACTTATATATATTGAACCTACAGATGCAGTACATATACATATCAGGGACCCCAGTTTTGTGACTGAAAGTTACTTTTTGGCCTACATACATACTTGGGGAAGCAGCAATTCATCATTGAATATCAGCTCTATAGATCCCCTGTTGGCTTTGGCCTCGGCCAGTCTGGAGATATGTTTGGCGCAGTAATCTTTAGTAATTCCTTACATTGGAGTAAACAGTGATGCCAGCCTGGGGCTTCCAAACTAATCACAGTGTGGCCAGGCACAGGTCACATATAACAGCATCAAGAGATATTTCCATAAAGCCGCAAGGTTTCCTGTGTAATTAACGTGGTAGTAACAGCGGAGAAGTCTCTTTAACACTACATTATACATAGCGCTGGAAGGTAAGCACAGCAGAAGGCAGCGATGCCATTCACGAAGCATCCCGTCACAGTCTCAGCAAGGATTTTACCTCCATGGCTCGGAGAACTCCTAATCCTGACACATCCAGTAAGCATGGCGCTGGCCGGGTGTTGTCTGGGCACCTGGTGTCCTTGCTCTGTGTGGCACAATGCTACCTTCAGAAAGGTTAGGAATCCAATGTGTGGATATTTGCAGATCATCATCATCTGATAATGGATGAAAATAAATAACAAGCTTGCCGTCTCCTGCCCCTCGGGTCATTCTTCAGAGATAATGCGTGGAAAAAAAGAGAAAATAATAAAAAACACATAGAGAGAAAGTGATGTGTCTCCAGGTTATATGAGATAAGGCAGCCAGGCATCGCATTCAATCACCCAGGAAAAGATGAGGCTGCCTGCTACTCCGATTCTCGCTTTTCCTAATGGTGTTTATAGGAGGTGGAACAATCTGCTGGCATACGAGGGGTTAAATTTAAATGGTCAAAGAAAAGCACAAACATAATGCAGAAAAGGAAACTCTAAAAAAAAAAAAAAAAGGATGGGCAGAGTCTCTTACCAAGGGTATCAGAGGGGCCAAGTAGTGTTAGGGGTGCTGTTAACCCCGGCGGAGCGATGTTGAAATGACAAGGTGGCACTGTCATGATCTTGCCCGACAGTCCCCCAGCTTTGAGCTCTAGTCGCCGGCCACGGTCGTTGACTTAATGCTTTCACTAGTGTGAACTTGGTTTTACTTCTCTGCATGACTAATGATTCCTGGCCGACGCCCTGGCCAAGACCACTAGTTAACCTGGTTCCTTGCTGGTCTTGTTGATTGACAGTCCTATATTCCAATCTGGTCTTGTGTTCTGTCCACCTATCACCTCTATTCTGTTTTCTCTTGTTCCCTATATAAGCATTCCTCTGCCAACCATCCTTGCCTGCTATAGAGGTTTTTCTGCCTGTAGCTAGCCCTTACTTTTCTGTGCTCCTTCCTGGTATCTGACCCTGCTGCTCTACTGACTATTCTCTCTCTTTGTGATTTTGTAATGTGTCGCCTCTCCTGTTACTTGACTTGTCTAGGATTCCGTTTAATCTTCTGTCTCCTGATTTGGTACCACGTCTCCTGATAGTTGCCGGCTTTGCTTGCCTGACTCTCCCTTATTGTGTTCCTGTTTGTCTGTCTGTGTCTTGTGTTTCACGTAGTTTAGTGCAGTTTTCAGTGTTCTGGTTTGGGCCGACCTATTGAGTAGTCACGCACCCCCAAAAGGCAGGGACAGGTTGGCACCAGTGTCAGGGCCTCACTCTGCTTGTGTCTGCTCGTGCGCCCCTGACCGGTCCCTTACAGGCACGGCAATAACAGTCACTGCAGATAAACGCAAGCAGGTTGCTACTGTGAAGAGGCACTAAAGCTTGGAGGTTACAGACAAAACAGGTGCACAAATAGTGATGGCATGTTACTAGGCGGTAACAGCTGGCGGTTTTAATTGGTGGTTAACTTGCAGCACTTTTGCAACACTGTCTCTAAATCAGACAGAAGCAATATATCTATACTTGCCCTGCAACAGGGGTCTGGTACTTCTAGTCCCTTAAGGAGTTGTCTCCCCACAGGGTTTCAAAGAATGCATGAAAGAAATTCTCTGTCACTTCCTGGTTCATACTAATTTGCATAAGCTCCATGCTTGTACAGCTACGTTGTGCTTTCAGATACTAATTAGATTAGATTAGCTTCTCAAACTACTCAAAGGACTTCTTATCTGATCCCCAAAACAAAAGCCCTAATTACAGAGCTGTTTACTTGAGATAAATCAAGCTTTTTACTGTCTGGCAGCACAGGACACTGACTGACACTGCAGACCTGTGTGATGACTCACTCTCTGTTATCTCATTGAACAAACAGCCCCAGGAGATTTGTTTACAGGTTGGTTACTGAGGGAACTGAAATAGCCAAGGAGGTAATAAATTCACTTGTATCTCTTTATGGAAAACAGAGGAACAATGCAATATATTTGGAAAATGTCTTTATTTTGTGTTCCCTACAATTTGAAAGCTATTCTTTGTAGCGAGACAACCCCTTTAATTTTCAGGCCCTGCTCCTTGGCACACATTCACTATTTGTAGCTCAGCACTTCAACAGTATATAGTACCATAGGTGTAACTTGAAGCTTCTGGGCCCTAGTGCAAATAGTGAAATGGGGCCCCTCAGCTACCATTTGCCATTTACAATGCTGTGGCAGAAGGGCTTTTGGGGCCCTCTTAGACTGCAGGGTCCAATAGCGACTGCTACCACTGTACCCCCTGTAGCTACACCCCTGTACTGTACTTATCTGGATGACATTGACATCACTATGTTATATGTGTCTCCACTTTCATAGATGTCCGTCATGTCACAGATGGAATGGATGTCACAGATGTCCCTTATTTCCCCTCCTGTACTTAAAATCTTCTAGCCCCAGTTGTACAGTAAGGAATCATGTGGCTTACTGTCTCCACAGCTTGAGTAGACCAACAGCAGGTTTCTCCACAGCCAAAACTGACTTTAACACAGCAGGATCAAGCAGAAGTATCGCTGTCCACAGCTCCATAGTTGCCACACTGGCCAAGAATGCTCTCTCTTAGTTGTCTCAACTAAGCTACCATACACACTAATTAAGGTCCAACAGAGACTTATGTGCCAGCCCATGCACCCTACTTTATGGTCTTACGATAACCAATGGTGAGATTTTTCACCTCCATGTTGTCAGATGCCTAATGACTACTTGGCAGAATGTCCAGGAAACTCTTGAAAAGGGGAATCCTCCCAGAAAAGTTAGCAATCTCCTGGGCACTGCACATTCATGGCACTGGCATGGTGCAAGCTCAGAAGCTGTGCATGTACCATCCACAGCTGTAATGTTGCAATGGCTAGGATCAGAGCAAGCTCAGATCCTGTCCATTTATCCCATAAATCCATAGCGGCCATAGCATCTAGGTGGTTGATATAATTTATAATCATCTATCCAATTAGATCTCTATGCACTGACTTCTTAATTATCTTGCTATAGATTCCTGCTTTTTTTCAGCTACTAATCTCAACAAGCAGTGTATGTAAGACAAACCAGCGTCTGACTTCTGATGACTGGACTTCGAAGTCCCAAATATCACTTGGAGTCAAGGGTCTTAGCTGTCCCAAAGGATGTAGCACAAAAAAGAGGCCAAAACTGACGGCTACATGTAAATATCAGGCAAACCTTTCATATAGCATGGTAGTAAGCTACATGGCTAGATTTTCCACCTTAACGTGTGCTTCCTTATAGTGTAAATGTTGCTTGTAATTCAGACTAGCAAATTTTCAAGCAAAATAGGAATACCTGATCAGATTACACACCTCCTCCCCACACATACTATTAAGAGCTCATTGTTCCTCTGCCTCCTCTCTCCCTTGGGTGCAGTCACTTACAATAGGTTTCATACACAAGAATAAAATGTAATGAGGAAACTGATTGGGAACATGCAGTACCCAACAGTGTACAGAAAATGGAGGCATATAAAGTTTCATTAAAGCAAGGAGTCTGTGGCTGAATGTTTATGAGCAGTGGTGAGGGTGTCGCTGTATAGTTTAGTACAGTTGTCTACTTCTCCCTTGTAGATATGGCATGGGAAATCATAGCATGTGAATTTAAAGACATATAAAGAGTGATCTGGGCCCCAGTCAACAAATGTCATGGACCAACCATTAGCGCCACGGTTGCCATCAATGTGGTATTGCTGTCAGGGGCCCAGATAAGACAGTAGATGTCAAGTAGTCACAACACAAAAAAGAACCTCTACAGAAGGGTCTGTTTCATACCTGTTTGGCATATGCCTGGTTATATAGCCCTATGGATACATTTGCAGATAGCACCATATGCACTAATAACTTAATGACACCTATGGAAAGAAAGATGAGAACAGGCATGTCTTAAAGTAATGTGCAAAATTTAAGTCAATTTATTATAAAAACTACATGAGACTCAATGAGTGTCTTGCCCCTTCACACTGACCCATTGAATATGTGGTTATAGATTGCAATATCCATGAGTCACTGTGCTTGGGAAAGGGTCTATTCAGTCCTAAAACTAAAACAGGATGATACAAGTTGGTGTAGATAAACAACTTTTCATAGTCAATTTGCATATGGTGGGGTCATATTGGACCCCATTGATGTACCGTGTCTCTTTGTCTCAATTATGTGACAGGCACAGAGGAGCAGAGCTTAGCATATTAATATTTGGTGTAAATAAACAACTCGTCATAGTCAGCAATGAAGCAATTTGCATTTAATGGAGTTAAGTTGAACCCCATTTCACAAATGCAAAAATAACAATAAAACAACCACCACTCACATACCCTCAATGCATGAGGGGGGTGGTTGCTGGTATTACAATTCCATATAGATAAGGCGATACAGAAGGGTGCCATAAATACAGATACGTGTGGTGCACCATGCTGGCTTACAACCTATTAGTAACGCCCATACTATTAGATTAGGCGGGCTGCCCAGCACTTTCTGGGTTTCCAACACAAAATACAGACACCCTCCGCTCCCCTGCATTTTCCGGCAGATAAAAAATATGACGTACTGGAAAAATGTTAAATATGAGGTGTTAGTTGGTAACAGGGGCCCCGGTACGCAAGCTCACAACCAGCATCAACGGTCCTCATGTCTTGCGAGTCCCTACACTAATAATTTACAAAAAAAAACACATACAAAAATGGGACATTACTTACTCAAAAAACACTACAATTTTTGGGCCATATTCACAGCTCAATGGCTGGACTAGACTGAACCCAGTAGCAGGCAACTCTGGCCTATATTTAACTACAAGGATTGCTTTTTATGTTAAAGATCTCGCAAAAACAAGTCCCTTTGCAATATGTGTCCATTAACAGTGTCCTACCTATTCCTAGATATCTCCTCTTGTATGGGCTGCTTCAGCTCCTCAGGTCGCTATAGCTACAGACCTGTTGAATCTCTCCTCATAGATTGCCAGCACTGGTTGCTCTAGCTACAGACCTGGCATCTACTGCAACCTAGTAGAAGCCAGTAAACACACCCCTGAATTCAAAATGAAATCAAGAAAACAGGACTGAGGAAACATGAATCAATGTAGTGAGACAACCCCTTTAAGATTCCTATTAAGTGAAAGCAAATGGAGATGTTGTAGAACTAATACACAAAGTATAATAATACATTGGGTGACTTTCATTATGCAAATAACACACTTATATGCTCAAATGGTAATACTATTTTAAGTAAAGTCGGTATTTGCCCATTTCTTGGTGATACCCACTATAGTAAAAACAAGGTGTCAAGATATACGGCCCTCCCCTTAATTTCCAAAGTTTTCCAAACAGCAAACCTACTTAGCATTTATTGTTCACAGATTTCCATTATAAGTTCTAGTTCTGCCCAAAGACTTCTGCCCAGCTTACCCATACACATGCACTCTGGGTTGGGAAAGCATGTATGTATTCTGGATGGGGAGAGAATAATCAGCTCCCTCTCGTGGCAACTTATCTTTCCATGTTACAATTTAACAGCCTCATCTTTATTTTCCCTAACATCCTTGGTTAGCCCATTAAATGAATGCTCAGTTCTGCCATAATTGGTAAGTTAGGCACTGCAAATCTAGTGTGCATGCTAATTGACAATATAGACCCCCGTATTGTTTGTCAACCGGTTATTTAAAAAAAGAGTTGAATACATTTTTCTTTATTTTAACTTTGCTACAAATGGCAGGAACTCTCTTGCCATTTCGTCCTCTCCTGCTTACAAGGTCAGCAGGAGCTTCTGTCTTATGTTTGTCTAGTCTATTTTTGTTTGGAGTGGGTGCATGGCAATTGCTCAGGATTTTTGCTTGTCAGCTGACCTGGCTGCACACCTGAGCTCATTAGCCCTCTATAAAGCTCAGATGAAAATGGCGGTCTGACTGCAGAGTATAGAAGTACTGATTTTATCTAGTTCCTTTGTCTTTTGTAAGTTCAATTGTCTCAGACAGAAGTATCTTATTTTTGAAATATAGATTTGGGGCGACATGTATGAACGGGCTTTTCGCCTGTTTTTAGGAGTAAACTGCGCCTCCCGGCCCGAATCACCCTGTCGGACGCAGGGATGCAGTGTTAGCGCAGCGTTCGCCACTTTCAGCTACGCCTCGCATGAATGGGCGGGCAATGGGCGCGGTGTAGGCGTTCCGGGGCGGGACGCGGCGCGCTCGAAAACCCCGAGGCATGTACGATGGCGGCTCGCCAAAGCACGGCGCAATGCAGCGCTCGGCAGCTCCGACAGTCAGACCTAGTTTATTTTGGTCTAAATGCTCTGGTGGAGGTGAAGTGAAGCAAGAACGGAACATCCGAGGAAGCATACAGAAGATCGCAACAGAAATCTCGGCGCTCCGCTCCGTGCGGCAGGAGTATGATTCCAAAAAAAATCGCCTTTATAAAGGCGGAAAACAGTGTCAGAAAAGAGCTCAAACCTCAAAAATAAAAAATATTTTTAAAAAAATCACTTTCCAAAAATCTAGAAGGGCGCAATATCAGGAATTAGGATATTGGAAATTGCCGGGAAATACAGTAATTCAAATTCTGAAAGCTATTCTCATTGGTCGGCATAAACCAGTCAATCAGAATAGGAGCGACAGTGAACCATTAAAACCTATGGAGAACTATTGACCAATCAGAATCAAAGGCGGGACAGTTCAAAATACAGTAAAAATGCAGAAAAGAGCTGATTGGCTGAGCTAGCGGGGGCTTGGCTATCTCGGCCAATCAGAATAGGAGCGACAGGGACCCAGTATAGCCTATGGAGAAGTTTGAACCAATCAAAATCAAAGGCGGGACAGTTCAAAATACAGTAAGCAATGCTGAAAAGAGCTGATTGGTTGAGCTAGCGGGGGCTTGGCTATCCCAGCCAATCAGAGCGCGAGCTACTTCTCCCATTGTAGTCTACATAGATCCCTATATAGCGCTGGTCTCGGCGACAAACGCGTTGTTCGGGATTTAACTGATTTATTTTTAGAGAAGGTTTCAGCTCTTTATCTGATAATGATTTACAATTAATAAAAATGAGTTTTTTATTCATACTCCATGCCACACTGCGCTGAGAGAAGAGATTGCATTGCGCCGATCTCTCCATAGACTACAATGGGAGAAGTAGCTCGCACTCTGATTGGCTGGGATAGGCAAGCCACCGCTAGCTCAGCCAATCAGCCCTTTTCTGTATTTTTACTGTCTTTTGAACTGTCCCGCCTTTGATTTTGATTAGCCAAAACTTCTCTATAGCTTATAATGGGTCTTTGTCGCTCCTATTCTGATTGGCTGGTTTATGCCGACCAATGAGAATAGCTTACAGAATTTGAATTACTGTATTTCCCGGCAATTCTCTCTATTGCAATCCCCGATGTAGTGCCGGTCTCGGCGACAAACGGGTTGTTCGGGATTTAATTGATTTATGTTTATAGAATGCTTGAGCTCTTTTTCAGAAAATATTTTACATTTAATAAAAATTGTATTTTGAACTGTCCCGCCTTTAATTTTGATTGGTTCTAACTTCTCCATAGGCTATAATGGGTCCCTGTCGCTCCTATTCTGATTGGCCGAGATAGCCAAGCCCCCGCTAGCTCAGCCAATCAGCTCTTTTCTGCATTTTTACTGTATTTTGAACTGTCCCGCCTTTGATTCTGATTGGTCAATAGTTCTCCATAGGTTTTAATGGTTCACTGTCGCTCCTATTCTGATTGGCCGGTTTATGCCGACCAATGAGAATAGCTTTCAGAATTTGAATTACTGCAATTCCCGGCAATTTCCAATATCCGAATTCTTGATGTAGCGCCGTTCTAGATTTTTGGAAAGTGATTTTTTTTATGTATTTTTTATTTTTGAGGTTTGAGCTCTTTTCTGATATTATTTTCCGCCTTTATAAAGGCGATTTTTTTATTCATACTCCGCACGGACATCTTTAATGATTTCTCGCTGTTCTCCAGCCTGTCTCGCATCGGAATACATGTGAGGCGCAGTCCCGCACAGCGCCCATGTCCCCGCACTGCGCCCATGTCCCCGCACTGTGCCCCACACACTGGCGAGGCGCAGGGAACTTTTCCCCGCATGTATGAGCGCACCTCCTCGGACGGCGAATCTTAGGCGCAGCGCCGCACTGCGCCTAAGTCCCGCACTGCGCCCCCCACACTAGCGAGGCGCGGCGGACTTTTGCCCGCATGTATGAGTGCACTACCTCCGGCGGCGAATCATAGGCGCAGCACCGCACTGCGCCTAAGTCCCGCACTGCGCCTCAAACACTGGCGAGGCGCGGCGGACTTTACATAGGATGTATGAGCGCGCCCCAGTGCCGACATAAATCAGGCGCAGATTTCGCCGGAAAACCGGCGGAAAGGTGCGCCCCGACGTGGCGAGATTCATACATGTCGCCCTTGGTGTTTGCCTAGTTTCTGTTGGGCCCTAGCCAAGAATCATTAGGTTCTAAAGCCACTTTCTATATTTGCTGTTAGCTTAGGGACATATTTGAGTGACAGGTTTTAGAGTTAACGTTGGGAATAGAGGTTCCAGTGTTAGGAGTAGTTATAGGGTGAGTATTTGAGGGACAGCATAAGGGACAGTTATTGCTATTACTCTCACATTTCTGGATTGTATGGATATTGAATCTCCAATAAACTGTGCACCTGTCTTCATCCGCCCGCTATCTTTTTGCTGAATTATCTAGTGGTGAGTCTTTTTAATGGCTGGTGTACTACTCTATGTTGATTGTTGGGAGTCCCCCAGCATTTTTACAACCATCCCAATTTTTAAATTGTGTTAACATAAGTCAGAGCTATAGGCTAGCCCAGTATTTAAAGGGGTTGTCTCACTACAAGGTTTGCTTTTATGTTAAGAATCTTGCAAAAACAAGTCACTTTGTAATATATGTCAATTAACAGTGTGCTACCGATTCCTAGATATCCCCTCTTGTATGGGCTGCATCAGCTCCTCAGGTCGCTATAGCTACAGACCTGTTCAATCTGTCATGATAGGCTGCCAGCACTGGTTGCTATAGCTACAGACCTGGCTTCTACTGCAGCCTAGTAGAAGCCAGTAAACACGCCCCTGAATTCAAAATAAAACCAAGAAAACAGGACTGAGGTGAGATGAATCAATGTAGTGAGACAAACCCTTTAAATGTCATACCTTACATAAGACAAAACGGTTTGTTGATTGAGTTAGGGTAAATTTGTAGCTGGGAGAACATTAGCAGGTCACAATGGGTGTTGAGGCTAGGCCCAGTAATAGTTAGGCTAACTCCAATTTAAGCTACCACATAGCACAAGTCACATTTCCTTAGAATATGTAGCAGAACTTTTTCCTTTTCTCATCACATGGTCATATCCAATTTGCCATTAAGAGTTTACTATTTGGTAGCAGCATTTATTTTGTCACTAGTTGGTGTTTTTCCTCTTTTACTGCTCAGTACTTTGATGTATTTTATTTCAACGAGCAACACAGAAAATGCAATCCTTACAAGTTCTAAATCTGATAAAAAGCAAAGCACATTTATTTCCCTTCCCAAAACCTTGAAGCACTGTCATGTTAAGCAGTAACTAAAACAAATAATGTATTATAGAATATACAAAGCTGTCCGGATCCAATCAATCCTCCCAGCCCAGATAACCTCTGCAGGTCTGAGTGTTGGCTGTCTGACGCATGTAGATGCTCCAGCTCCAGAATTATGTAAATAACAAAAAAATGAAAAATGTTGATTTATGACTAAGCTGGTTTATTATTCCTGAGATAAGAACATATGTGCCTTTAGTTATTTGAATCCCTGAACCTACTGTTATACCAAGGCAGGACTCTATCCATGTGAAAAGCAAATATAAATGTAAATTTCCCAACGAAAAATATTACAACTGCAAAAATGTTACATGTGTTGGATTATATGGGCTAGGATGATGGATCCACTGAACTAGGGCTCTCTTTAAGATCAGAGATTAGGGGTGATCTAAAATTTATCTGAAAGAAGTCCTTTAAAAGGGGCATTTAGTAGTGGTGGCTTAGCCTTAGGATTGTGGTGGAGGTCCACCTTAGGGCTGATCCAAAATTTATCTGAAAGAGGTCCTTAAAAAGGGGCATTTAATATTGGTGGCTTAGCTTTAGGATTATGATGGAGGTCCACCTTAGGGCTGATCTAAAATTTATCTGAAAGAGGTCCTTAAAAAGGGGCATTTAATATTGGTGGCTTAGCCTTAGGATTGGTGGTGGTTCAAATTCCTTCACTGTTTATGGTGTAGTGCCTGGTGCTGTAGATAAGTCCCATTTAAGTTTACTTGGGTCATAAATTAACTCCACTCCTTGGTGCTGTAGGTCAATCTTGGGGGTCATGTTAAACTTATCTGAAAGAGCTTCTTAAAGAGGGACATTTAGCATTGGTGGCCTAACCTTAAGATTGGTGTGGGTCTGAATCCCTTCACTGTTTATAATGATGTGCCGGGTTCTGTAGATAAGCGGTAGTTTATTCCTTTAATAAAAGTGCCTGGTGGTTGTTCAGAGGAACAATGTAATTCACATTTGAAACCAACTATGTTTCAGTACCGCCAAAGCTCATCTCTGATGGTGTTACGTCAATGGGTCACATGACACTGCAGCCAATTACGGGCCTCAGTGGTCATGTCCTCTACATCAGAATTCAGGCCCAAAGACACAATATATGCGTTAGTAGATAGTTTATCTCAATTTCTTTGAAAACCTTTACAACAGTTCTTTTGTTCAATTTGTGTCAAAATATTTAAATATGGAACAGTAAAAACCTGTGGTACTGGGATAACTTAATTTGTTTCCAAGTACTAGTCCATGCTCAGATCGGCAAACTGAAGCTGTCAGCACGTCAGCGGCCATTACAGCCCAAATGACGTGTCCGCCTCCTTTCTCAAGCAAAAAATAGGTAAGAGAGCAGCATCGGTAATAGTATATAATGAATGTTTGGAGTGCTCACTTAATAGACCTGAATCAAAGTCAACATACAGCCAAAAAATATAGGAACAGGCAGCACTTCCAGAAAAGAAAAAGTGTTTATTTATCCAAATGACTACAACTTTTCAGCTCTAACAAAGCCTGTATCAAGCCTTTATCCCAGTCCAAAGGACAAAGACATCGTCCATATACCTATACCAATCTTTGACATGTGTAAAAAGGCCCGGGACTGCTGATGGGCTGCATGGACTGGCTGACTATATCAACGGTATCATGCCACTCATCCAGTTCACGGTCACGATGGACACAGACATCGTCCAATATCTAGATGTTGAGATAAGTCTGGTAATTGTTTATTGTATAGATCGCAACAATACCTTACATAGGAAAAAGCCAACATGCCCCACAGACATTTATAGGTATCTCTAAAATTCAGTTTGTCCGTGCTTGACGTATTTGTTTGGATGATAAAACCTACTATGAGCAAATTAAAAAATTGGTTAATACATTTTCTACATGTAGGTATGATCAGGGGGATTTAGGAAAAAAAGTCCTTATACCTAAGAAAAAGACCAAACAGTATAAAAGCCCCTGTATTTG
This sequence comes from Phyllomedusa bahiana, assembly GCA_025379985.1. NCBI lineage: Eukaryota > Metazoa > Chordata > Amphibia > Anura > Hylidae > Phyllomedusa > Phyllomedusa bahiana. The sequence goes on along the minus strand of JAODAL010008667.1, from coordinate 86,111 downwards.
TACCTTTGATCACTAAGCACTGGTGCTTCAGCGATGGCTTTGACTAATTACAAAACTAATACAAAGTATGGAATAGGAGATCAGGACAACTCAGCTTTGAGCTTATAGTGGAAGCTACTAAATTATATACAGGCAGTCCCCGACTTACAACTTACAACGTTCTGACTTACATCTGTCCCCTAGTTACAAACGGAGACTTATGGGACATGCTGGCACTTGCAGTTCTATGTTCCACAGTAAATAGTAGCTGTGGAACTAGAAGTTCCAGCTGTCACAGCAGCACATGAGGTGAAATCTTCTTAACGTGGCATAGACAGCCAAACAGATGTAAAAACCCTTTCCTGCACTATCCAAAACGAAGAAAAAAAACCTTTTGTGCTGGAGTTACATGTAATAAATGTACCTGTTCCGTTTTACAAACAAATTCAACTTAAGAATAAACCTACAGTCCTTATCTCATTCGTAACCTGGGGACGGCCTGTATATTATAAGGTCAGAGCCCATGATAAATATTCATGAGCAGGAGCTCTCATTAAGCTACATAGGTGAAATTCAGGAGAATCATAAGATGAGTTACACGATGACCTCAATGTGCAGAATATTTATTATATTATTCTAATGGGATTTATACAAAAAAAATTTCATGACAGAAACTCTCTAAAGGGTTAAAGCCGTGATGAAATATGTGCTGGTAATGGTGGCATAACTTCATTTATGAGATATAGGGGGAAGCAGCAGTCCAGAAACCACTTTCAGAGAAAGTTCTGGAACCTGTCAGTCTCCTTAACGGAGCAGGCAGGCAAGCAGGGTTGGTTGTGTTGTTCACCAGTGCCTGCCTCCCAAATCCAGATCTTCCGCACTGGGGTTAGGAAGGGCTTGTTTACTTAGGTCAAAACTTAACTCTAGTCCTTGGTGCTAGAGATCCACCTTAACCTATTGTTTCCACTGGTCATTGTGATGATAACTGTTATCCCATTACAGTGTAGAATAACTAAGCCTCATCCTCCTCTTATCACATACCCCTATGGCTCCACCACCGCTTGCTGCTCTGGTACGGCTGCTTTCAGCACATAGTGACAACCTGTAGATAAAAATCTGCATCCTGGCACTGTGAAATGCTTAATCCCTACTATTGGGGCATGTCCCCACGGCACGGGTTTTCGGACGTTTTTTCAGGCGGTTTGCGGTTTTGCAGACCGCCTGAAAAACCAGCCGCAAACGAGCACAACAGGGCTCTATGGAAAAAGCGTGCAGCAGTCCCCACTGTACGGGTTTTCCGCCTGGCGGTTTTACCACTTGCGGGACGCCCTTTTTCATTCTTCCGACCGGTTTTCGGACGGAATATGTGCATGTCAATGTGAAGGGGGAGGGCTTTTCTCCGCTCATCGTGGAGAATAGCCTCCTGCCCCCCCGCGGCACACAAACCGGACAAATATCGGTCGGCAGGGGCGTTGCCAAACCGTTTAATTCGGGGCTCGTGCCCCTGATAAAACATCTGCTGCCCCGAATCTTTTCCACCCGACCTGCAAGTAGTGACAATACTACTGTTGCGGGCGCAGTGGACTGGGCAGCGGCGCGATGAAATGACTTAATCGCCCCGCTGACTCTCCTAAGCCGCACAGCCGTCACTCTGCCTGTGCTGTGCGGCCTGGGAGCTGCAGGAGGAGTGTCGGGGACGCTCTTCCGACAGCCACCGGACCGCACAGCACAGGCAGAGTAACGGGCAGAAGAACGAGGCGCTCTACAGTAAGTATTATTGTTATTTTTTTCAACTTTACCTATACAGGGGACCTATGACTTATACAGGGGACCTATGCACCTATGACTTATACAGGGGATCTATGCACCTATGACTTATACAGGGGATCTATGCACCTATGACTTATACAGGGGATCTATGCACCTATGACTTATACAGGGGATCTATGCACCTATGACTTATACAGGGGATCTATGCACCTATGACTTATACAGGGGATCTATGCACCTATGACTTATACAGGGGATCTATGCACCTATGACTTATACAGGGGATCTATGCACCTATGACATGCACCTATGACTTATACAGGGGATCTATGAACCTATGACTTATACAGGGGATCTATGCACCTTACTTTTACGGGGGCCTATGCTTAACGGGGGGACTATGCACCTATGACTTATACAGGGGATTAGCCCCTATACTTATACGGGGATCTATGCCCTATGACTTATACGGGGGGTCTATGACCTATGATTATACGGGGATCATGCCCCTATGATTATACAGCGGATCCATGCCCCTATGATTTTATACGGGGGACTATGCCCTATACTTATACAGGGGATCTATCACCTATTACTTAAAAAGGGGCCCTTTTGCACCATGATTATACAGGGGCCCTATGCACCTAGACTTATACGGGGGCCCTATGCACCTAGACTTATCAGGGATCTATAAACCCTATGACTTATACGGGGGATCTATGCCCCCTATGACTTATCAGGGGATCTAGACCAGACTTAACAGGGGATCTATGCCCCTAGACTTAAAAGGGGGATTATGCACCTATGACTTATACAGGGGATCTATGCACCTATTACTTATACAGGGGACCTATGCACCTATGACTTATACAGGGGACCTATGCACCTATGACTTATACAGGGGACCTATGCACCTATGACTTATACAGGGGACCTATGCACCTATGACTTATACAGGGGATCTATGCACCTATGACTTATACAGGGGATCTATGCACCTATGACTTATACAGGGGATCTATGCACCTATGACTTATACAGGGGATCTATGCACCTATGACTTATACAGGGGATCTATGCACCTATGACTTATACAGGGGACCTATGCACCTATGACTTATACAGGGGATCTATGCACCTATGACTTATACAGGGGATCTATGCACCTATGACTTATACAGCGGATCCATGCACCTATGACTTATACAGCGGATCCATGCACCCAGGGGCGTCGCTAGGCTGTTTTATTCGGGGCTCGGGCCCCGAATAAAACTCCCTGTGCCCCGAGTCTCCCGGGCTCCAGGCCGCTGCCGTGGCTTGGAGCACCCGACTGGCCCTTCAGCTGCATGTGCGTCCGCTGGACGCACAGCAGCGGGCGGGCCTTCTGCGGAGCAGAGAGCGAGCGCTCCCTGCTCCGCAGACAGTGTCGGACCGGCTCTGGGTCCGACACTGCGGGGCCGCCGGTCCTCACAGCGCTGAGGACCCGCCGCGGCCCCGTGTGCCTCAGCCGGCAGCGTCGCGATGATGGTTGATGTCATCGCGACGCTGCCTCTCCTCGGGCGCACAGCGCATCATAGGCCGTGCGCCTGAGGAGCTGCGAGAGGAGCGCGGGCTGAAGAGGACGGAGCGCGCTCGCCGGGGGAGTTAAGGTGAGTATTAATGTTGTTATTTTTAAAGCGTTTACCTGCCTCAGTGCCCCTATATACTGCCTGTGCCCCTATAATTGCCTGCCAGTGGCCCCCTTTCCCTGCCTGTGCCCTATAATGCCTGCCTGGGGCCCCCATATCCCTGCCTGTGACCCCCATATCCCTGCCTGTGACCCCCATATGCTGCCTGTGGCCCCATATCCCTGCCTGTGGCCCCCATATCCCTGCCTGTGGCCCCATTTTACTGTTTTGTGCCTCTAAATGCCTGCCTGTGGCCCCCATATCCTTGCCTGTGGCCACCATATTCCTGCCTGTGGCCCCCATATCCCTGCCTGTGGCTCCCATATACTGCCTGTGCCCCTATAATGCCTGCCTGTGGCCCTCATATCCCTGTCGGTGGCCCCCATATCCCTGCCTGTGGCCCCCATATACTGCCTGTGCCCATTTATTCCTGCCTGTGGCCCCATTTACTGCCTGTGTACCTATATTCCTGCCTGTGGCCCCCATATACTGCCTGTGCCCCTATAATGCCTGCCTGTGGCCCCCATATCCCGCCTGTGGCCCCCATATACTGCCTGTGCCCCTATAATGCCTGCCTGTGGCCCCCATATCCCTGCCTGTGGCCCCCATATACCTGCCTGTGGCCCCCATATCCCTGCCTGTGGCCCCCATATACTGCCTGTGCCACTATAATGCCTGCCTGTGGCCCCCATAACCCTGCCTGTGACCACCATATCCCTGCCTGTGGCCCCCATATTACTCCCCTGTGGCCCCTATATACTGCCTGTGGCCCCCATATCCCTGCCTGTGCCCCTATAATGCCTGCCTGTGCCCCCAAATACAGCCAGTGGCCCCCAAATATGCTGCCTGTGCCCCCATATACGCCTGTGGCCCCCAATATCCTTGCTGTGGGCCCCCCCCATATCCCTCCCTGTGGGCCCCCATATGCTGTCTGTGCCCCTATAATGCCTGATTGTGCCCCCCTTTTACTGCCTGTGGCCCCCATATCCCTGCTTGTGGCCCCCATATCCCTGCCTGTGGCCCCCATATGCTGCCTGTGGCCCCCATATACTGCCTCAGTGGCCCCTATATTCTGCCTCAGTGCCGCTATAAAAACCTTATGTGGCCCATATATACTGCCTCAGTGCCCCCATATACTGCCTTTGGCCCCATATACTGCCTCAGTGCCCCCATATACTGCCTGTTGCCGTCCCAATATACTGCCTGTGGCCCCCTAATACCTGCCTGTGGCCCCTATATACCTGCCTGTGGCCCCATAAAACCTGCCTGTGGCCCCATATACTGCTTCAGTGCCCCCATATACCTAACTGAGGGAACTGCTATACCTATAATTAAGGATTTTCCCGGGAAATGTGAGGATTCTAAGATATTTGTGTCCAAATCCCAGGGACGAGTCTTGGGCCGGGAGCAATTAGCATGAAGGTGTGAACCGGGTGGAGAAGAAAAGGGAAGTGAACGACGCTGATCAGAAAAGACGTCTCCCGGTGAGTCACTAAATGTAACAGCATTGTAATAACTTATATGTCTTCAGAGCGCCTACATACAAATAGTATCTACCACTATCTGGTCACTATATGGGAGTGGTATATGTCTTCAGAGCCCCGTGTACAGCTGATAGTCCCCATGTGGGTCTGGCAGGATTATATTGTCCTTATGTAGTAATAGTTTTGGGCTTGGTTTTTTGTAGGAGGGTTTTAGTAACAATCATTTGTCTGGGAGATTTGCTCCATGTATCGGTGTAATGTTTTGGTGACTGTTTAAGGTATTGTCATATAAGGTGAGAAGTTCTAAAAAAGTAAATTTGTCATTGGTGATTTTTACTGTACAGTGACTGCTGAGGAGATGGACGGGATATGTGTGGGATGTGCAGAAAATTAGTGACAGGAACAATGAGGCATGAAAAATGTCGTGTGCACCCAGCCCTACCCAGAAAAACACAAAGGGCCCGAGCCCCGGATGTTTTAGGACCCTAGCAACGCCCCTGCATGCACCTATGACTTATACAGGGGATCTATGCACCTATGACTTATACAGGGGATCTATGCACCTATGACTTATACAGGGGATCTATGCACCTATGACTTATACAGGGGATCCATGCACCTATGACTTATACAGGGGACCTATGCAGCTATGAATTATACAGGGGACCTATGCACCTATGACTTATACAGGGGATCTATGCACCTATGACTTATACAGGGGATCTATGCACCTATGACTTATACAGGGGACCTATGCACCTATGACTTATACAGGGGATCTATGCACCTATGACTTATACAGGGGATCTATGCACCTTTGACTTATACAGGGGATCCATGCACCTATGACTTATACAGGGGACCTATGCAGCTATGATTATACAGGGACCTATGCACCTATGACTTATACAGGGAATCTATGCACCTATGACTTATACAGGGAATCTATGCACCTATGACTTATACAGGGGATCCATGCACCTATGACTTATACAGGGGACCTATGCAGCTATGAATTATACAGGGGACCTATGCACCTATGACTTATACAGGGAATCTATGCACCTATGACTTATACAGGGAATTTATGCACCTATGACTTATACAGGGGATCTATGCACCTATGACTTATACAGAGGACATATGCGCCTATGACTTATATAGGGGATCTATGCACCTATCATCCCATAGGGAGTTTGTACAGAAATAGGGATCGGGTAAGGAGCTGCTGGAAAAGTGAGGATTCTAAGATGTGTGTTGGGGTGGGTAAATTTTCAGGAGACGAGTGATGCCCGAGAGACGTCATCATGGCGGTCTGGGCCGAAAGGAAAAAAAACAAGATGAAGACAACCTCTCTGATCAGAAAAGACGTCACCGGTGAGTCACCCACAGTAACTACATATAATCATAATACACTATACTATAATCAGAATAATGTCTGAGCCTATGTACACTATGTGGTAGTAGTATGTGGTCATGGTCTGGCAGTATTATTTAGGCCTTAGATAGTGGTGGAATTGGAGTTGATGGTCTTGGTATTGTGGGATTTATTTAGTAACAATATGACGGTAATACGTGTGGTAGATCTGCTCCATTTTTAGGTTTATTTGGTGACCGTATTATTTAGAGATATTACATTATTGTACATATATGAGTGGTCTTGAAAAGGCAATTTTCTCAGTTCTGATTTTCGTTGTACAGTGACTGCTGAGATGATGGACAGGATCTATGTTGAATACGTGTAAAATTAGTGACCAGAATAAGTGGTAAAAATACCTGCCGCAGCTTGCGATGTGCCGTGAAAAATGGTGTGAACCCAGCCCTACTGAGAAAAACGAAACACAGAGGGCTCGAGCCCCGGATGTTTTAGGACCCTAGCAACGCCCCTGCCGGTCGGATAAACTGACCGGTATTTGTCCTCTGCCGTGAGAACATGCCCTTAGTGGTATTGTAGGGAAACTGAATACTCAGAGGGAAATGTATGAAGTGATTACTGCTAATATTATGGTTGAAAAAAAGCAGGATTTTTTTTGTGCAAGTGGTATGTGCTGAATTTTTGAAAAGTGGGTGGGGATTAACAAAAAGGGTCTTGGTCTTGCAGTGCCCTTCACATTTCCTTACATTCATGTCAAAAAGTGGTACAAATTAAGCCAAAAATTTACTCCAGGTCCCATTTTTTTTTTTAATTTAGGCGGGCATATAGACAATGACAGATGTGCCAAATTTTTAAGCCTTGAAAGAGCTTTTTCACCATACTGGCTCACTGAGTCACAAGCAGTTTTGCACTCACTCTGGCTCCTCAGGCTGTGGCTGGTTCTATAGCAGTGACTAGCATATTTAGCCTCTCTGTAAGTAACTGAGCCGCTACACTGACAAGGGCAGGAGATATTATCTCTTCCGTAACCACAAGGTACATGTGCTGTGGGGACTAAAAAATGGCTTATCTATAATTTTGTTAAGGATAATTAGTTTGCTCTGGACTGAGCCATCCATCCATGGTGACGACTCCCTTCTCTCTACTCTCTCAGCTAATCAGATAACAGAGTTATGGTCAGGCAACCAGGTAACCATAGAAACCCATGTGCACTCAGAGCACATAAATTGTCTCTCATGACTAAAGTAAAATCTATTGACTTTTAGAAAAAGTCTTCAATCCTTGCCCCTTCCTGTTGAAAGCTCATCTTTGCAAGGAGAAAACCTCTTCATTCAATTTGGCCCATTTTACTCCTGTTCACTTCTCATTAAGTCAGGCAGTTTTTTTTTTTTTTTTGCCTGACAGTGAGAATACACAGCTCTCCGTGATCTCGCCCACTCCATACTCCCTTAGCTTCACCATGATGTCCTAAAACGAAAATGGAAGCTGATCCCTGATTGGTTGTTATGAGCTCTGATTGGTTGCTGTGAGCTCTGATTGGTTGCTGTGGGCTCTGATTGGTTGCTATGGACAACAAAGACAGTCTTATTGCTAGACAGGCCTAAGAGTAAGACTGTCTTTGTTGCCCACAGCAACCAAACAGAGCCCATAGCAACCAATCAGAGCTCATAGCAACCAATCAGAGCTCATATTAACCAATTAGAGCCCATAGCAAACAATCAGAGCCCACAGCAACCAATCAGAGCTCACAGCAACCCAAACAAGCTCCATTCATGATTTTCCCAGAGCAGTTTATGGAATGAAAGCCAAATCAAATGGGGCGCCCACCCATTAGGAGTTCCTATTTTTTAACATATCACTAGGCCCCTTTTTGATTAGGGCCCCGACAGGAGTACTGCCCGTACTGCCCTATTGGCACCCCTCTGAGCTCTGATTGGTTGCTATCTAATTGGTTGCTATGAGCTCTGATTGATTGTTATGAGCTCTGATTGGTTGCTGTGGGCTCAGGGCTCGATTTTGGGTTTTGAGCTCTGATGGTTGCTATGGGCTCATTGGTTTTTTTGAGTCTATTGGTTTTGGGGTCAAATGGGCAGGACCCGATTGGTTGCTGTGACCTGATGGTTGCTATGGGGTTTAGGGCTGCCATCAGTCTCTATTTCCGTTCAGGGCCCCATCAGCCCCAAAACAAAAGGCCCCCCCCTTATAATTCCTAATTTTAACATAACGTGGATCCCTTTTTGATTAGGGCCCCTGACAGGAGTACTGCCCGTACTGCCCTATCGGCACCCCTGTGGGCTCTGATTGATTGCTATGAGCTCTGATTGGTTGCTATGAGCTCTGATTGGTTGCTCTGGGCTCTGATTGGTTGCTATGAGCTCTGATTGGTTGCTCTGGGCTCTGATTGGTTGCTCTGGGCTCTGATTGGTTGCTCTGAGCTCTGATTTGTTGCTATGGGCTCTGATTGGTTGCTATGAGCTGTGATTGGTTGATGTGAGCTCTGATTGGTTGTTATGAGCTCTGATTGGTTGTAATGGGCTCTGATTGGTTGCTATGGGCTCTAATTGGTTGCTATGAGCTCTGATTGGTTGCTATGGGCTCTAATTGGTTGATATGAGCTCTGATTGGTTGCTGTGAGCTCTGATTGGTCACTATGGGCTCTGATTGGTTGCTGTGAGCTCTGATTGGTTGCTATGAGCTCTGATTGGTCACTATGGGCTCTGATTGGTTGCTATGAGCTCTGATTGGTCCCTATGGGTTCTGATTGGTTACTGTGAGCTCTAATTGGTTGCTATGGCCCTGATTGGTTGCTGTGAGCTGGGATTGGTTGCTATGAGCTATGATTGGTTGCTATGGGCAACACAGACAGTCTTAGACAGATTTGATAGATGAGGCCCGATTTCTCGTGTGAACACAGCCGAAGCACGACCCAAAGTCTGGAGCGTCTAATTCAGCCTCTGATTTTAACCACGCTCTCTGCATCCCGATTCCTACTTTATTTTCCTGTGCACTAATCCCCATCACAGTTTTTGAAGGTTTTATTTCCACTTTAGGTTTCCACATTGTGACAAGTGGGCACTATTCACACTGATTGATGAAGAGCAGCGTCTACGCTTCCAGAAAATGTACTATCCAGAGACGCCGATGGGAACGTGCAGTGTCATGGTAACGCGACCTGAGAGATTCAGTGTTTTCATGTTTCCACTCCATATATTAAGTATTGTTTCCTATTTTCTGCTATGAATCCCGGTAAAAGACGCTCGGATTTCGATCCAAACATTATTAGCACAAAGCCCGGAGGCGAGAGAAATGTGCGAGAGCAGATGCAGGGTGCGACTCCAGATCAATCTTGGTAAATGTAATAAATATCGGTAAGTTCGGAAAAGACGTCAGGCTCAGGAGAGTCGCTAAGGGAGAAGGAGCGGAGATGGAGGAAGTCGTATCACAGGATACGGCCGTCACCTTGTGTTTATCAGCAGAAATTAGAGATAATAATCACAACGGAGTATCCCCCCCATCTGGAGCCAGATCGCATCCACCATAAGATGTGCACTCGCGTATCCTCCCTGCGGCAATGTACATGAGCGGACACTTTATGATGATAAAGCAGGAGGCGTCACACTTAATCTGATTTTATGCACAATTTTAACAATTGGAAGTTATGTTTTCTCTCTACAGTTTTTTTATTCTTTATCCTGTGGCGGTCTGAACCAAAGATGGAAAAAATCACAGGACATTTTGCCTAAGGAACATTGGGCCGTATTTATCAAAACTAACTTACTGTCTTTCAGTAAGACTGTCTCTGTTGCCTATAGCAACCAATTAGAGCTAAGTTTTTACTTTTCCAGAGCAGTTTAACCCCTTTCTGACAGCTGGTTATAATAATATGACTCATCGTTTGGCACTCCCCTCACCCCCCGTCTTCCAAGGCCATAACTTTTTTTTGTATTTTTCTATCTACATAGACATATGCAGGCTTTTTTTTTTTTGTGGGACAAGGTGTACTTTTTAATGCCGGTCATTGACCATACCATAGAATATACCAGGAAACCAAATAATTGCATAATTGCGCTGCAATGTACCCAAAGTACGCCCCACAATTATGGGAGAATCAAATCACTGAGTGCTATGGTAAGCTGGTGTAACGCTAGGTCTACCCAGCACAAGTTTTCTGTTGGATTTTCATCGGATTCAGTATTCTGAATCCGCTGAAAACCTGACAGCAAATAAAAAAGTCTGTGATATAGTCTACATAGCACGGATATTTTAGAGTCAGTTTTAAAAGCCAGCGGAATATGCAACATGTTGTATAATCAGCCGGATTCCCGTACATTCAAATGTATAGGGCCTACGGCAAATCCGGAAACCAACTGTGGCTTTTGCGCAAAACCACGCCAAAAACGCAGTCCAGCAATGTCTGAATGCCGTTGGATTTTGGACGGCATTTTGACATTTGCTGTGTAAATCCAGCCTAATAAGAGACCAGGCCGAAGCGCTGTCGAAAGTACATGCTGGGCGTTGCGTACTTTCAACAAGAGGCGTATTGTGGCACGCACAGAAATGCATTGCAATACTCCGTGTGAACATCCCCCTAAATGATGTGTTTTCTGCAACAAATCTTCCCCATGTTAATTCAGCCTTACTGAACAATACTAATTACCATCATCTTACTATTGGAAGAATAGCCGCCAAGAAAAGAAGTAACTCCACCCCCCAGAAAGAGAAAAAAACAAACACTTGATGGACATACTTTTTTTTTACGCTTTATGGGGGACATGTATGAAGATCAGCACGTCGGAGCGCCTGTTTTCACGTTTTTTTCAGTGAAAACTGCGCCTGATGTTTTGACGGCGAAGTTTCGCTCATACATCGGGGCAAACTTCGCCGCCTCCGCAGACAACCACATTGAACTAGGTCGCCTGTCGGAAACCCGTAATGCGCCTAACTTTGCCGACCGGCATTCATACATGCGTTGGCGATTTCGAATGTGGTGCGTCCCGCCCCAGAATGCCCACAGAACGCCCCTTCATGTTAGGCGTATACGACAGTGGCGAAGCTTGCGCCTAACATCGCGTTAGTGCGTCCGACAGCGGAGCCGGCACAGTGAGGTGCAGTATACACCTGAAAACAGGCGAAAAGCCCGATCATACATGTCGCCCAATGTGTTTTTTATGCAGTTTTTCTATCACGAATTGCATAGTGGAACAATAATTTTTTTATGCCTTTTTTCTGTTTTTTGATTCCTTATCACAGGCTTTACAATGTGAAAAGAAAATGCTTCATAAAGAGCAACACGCATGCAAAAATATTTTATATTTGGTGCAGAGACAAAACAAACACCCAGAAAAGATACTATACCTACAGCATGCTGCGTGTTGAAAATAGTGAAAAAAAAATATTGAAAAAAAATAGTAACTTTAAGTGTCATTTTTCGAAGAATTTTTTGCAAACCTTCTATGTGTAAAACTGCAAATAGAGTTGAGATGCAGAGGACTATCTTTTCATGATATGACACTATAAATGCAGTTTCACATGTCGCAGTTTTGCATAAAATACTACCAAAGATAGTTTTTTGGGCAAAAAATGCTACGGCCAGATGTTATCTAAAAGTCAACACGCAAATATAAAATGCAAAACAGACATTGTTTTTTATTTTCTCATGGTTTTTTTTTTGCACTTTTCTTTTTTTTTTTTTGATCTTTTGGAAATTTTTTTTTTCCCCAAAGCGCAGAAATGCTGTGGGTTTTATTTTGTAGCATCAAAGACCTCCAGTGTGTTTTTTTTAAAAAGGGAAATTTGAAAATTTTACAAATTGCATCTAAAAAAATTTAAGAATAAAATTAAAAATTTAAAGGGGTTTCCGGGACTATTTTTTTTTTTTTGTTATAGGGTCAAAATGAAATTAAAATTAAACCTTGGAATTCATACGTAATGATTCTATACAAAAATAGGGGGGTTTCTCTATTTCATTTAAAATTTATTGATATAAATTTATTTTTTAAAGTGATTTTCCCCTAAATTTTATGAATGCCCTAGTAATGTTAGGTTTTCTAATGCTTTTTTTGTAACCCCCCTTTCCATAGCAAAAACCCAAAGAAGCCTTTAAAAAAAAAAAAGGGGTTTTTCCCCACTACAAGGATTGATTTTTAGGGTTTAAAGATCTTCAAAAACAATTCACTTTACAAAAATTGCCCCATTAACAGTGCCTACCTTTTCCCCTTAGATACCCCCTTTTGTAGGGTTCTCATCAGCTTTTTCAGGCCCGCAAAAGTTCAGACCTTTTTAAATCAAATCCGATGGGCTGCCAGCCTTTTTTCATAGCTACAGCCCCTGTTATTATCCCGAAAAGGGCCATAAACCCCCCTGTTCAAAAAAAACCCAAAAAACGACTGAGGTAAAATGAATCAATGTAGTTTAGACAACCCCCCCTTTTAAAAGGGCCCGTCCCAAAGGGCCCTTTGGGGAATTCAATGTGAAACCTATCCCCCGGTGTCCATTTTCCCCCTCTTTCCCAAAAAAGGATTCCCCAGAGTGGGAACCAAGCCTTTAAAGGGAAAATTCACACGGGAAAATTGCGGGACTTATTTCGCCCCAATTTCCCATGTGTAAAAGCGGGGGCCCACAGCCCGCGGGCCCCCTAGACATTAAAAAAATTTTTGGGGCCCTATTCGTTTCTATTTAATTTTACATTCCTTCTCTCCCCCCTCGCCGAAATTTTTCGAGCAAGGGGAGAGACGTAATCCATAGTTTTTCCCCATGAGAACTGTAAAATTTTCCTAAGACTGGGGGGTAAATTTTGCACAGAACGGGCAAAAAAACGGGGTGAAATACTTTCCCCTTTTAAGCGTGTGAACAAGGCCAAAGGGATTTTTCACACAGGGTAATTTCTTTTGCATTTCGTCACGTAAAACTTAGCGAGAATTTTCGCCCGAATTTAAAGGAAAACCAATTTTTTGAGAACTTTTGGATTAAAAACCTCCTCTCCCCGCGCGTACAATACGATCGTACTTTACCCGGGGGAGATAATTTACATTTACGAGTAATGAAAACTTTTGGGGCCCGGGCCCGGGCTGCCTCGGGAGAACGCACTAAATCAAGGAGCGCCCAAACACAAAATGAATTGCGGCGCGTATGAAAACCCCCGCAAAACTTTCGTGTGAACATAGCCGTAGAAAACACATGCAAGGTATGAAACTACCCATGGAGTTGAGATACAGAGGACTATGGATTCATGATATGATACTATACAAGCGCCATCACTTCTAGCACTATCACCAGAATACGGAATTGCTGCGAGTCGCTCCTTATCTGCCGAGAGCTCCCAGCCCCCACCCGACCTACCTTTTTAAAATCTGTAATCTCAAAAATTCACAATGTTGAGAGCATTTTTTCCCGGTATTGTGATGAAAGGGGTTTAAAAAAAAGCGTCGCAACCCGGCTTCATGTACAAAAACTCCCCAGGGGTTTAACCCGGAGACTTTGCAAATTAAAAGGATCTAGATGCCCCATAATTATTTTTGAGTGTATTAAAATTTATAGTTTGAGAAATGGATTCCCGTTTACATTTTTATGGAGGCATCTCCGATGCAATGATTTCTTTGCAGCTAATTCTGGGTAGTAGCTTAGATATGGGAAATCTCATCATGATCGGCAGTAAAGTGATACGTTTAAACATTTAACATTTGGAAATGTCAGCGAAATCGAGGCAAGGAGACAGCGATATATGAGCCTAATAAATGGGCCAAACTTTCTTTATACTTGGTTGTCCAGGATAAGAGAAACATGATTACTTCAATCAACAGCGCCCCACCTGTACAAAGGGTTTTGCTTGGGGGATTGTAGCTTTTGCAGCTCTACTTTTGTCAAGCTGAGCGCGGGAAACCCATTACAATTTCATGGTAAAGGGATGACAATCGTTTTTTGGGGGAAAAAAAAAGGGATTTTTAAAACCCTTTACAGGCCCCCAAAAAGAATGCCCCCAAGGAAAATTAAAGGGCCTCTCACCACATTGATCAACTTTAAAAACACAGGCACAGGTAAATAAAAAGTGTAAACAAATACATTGCTCTTCTGATTTTGCTTCATTTCAGAGTTAGAGCAGTTCTTATCTCCTGCCTGTGTACAGAAGACTTCCTTGGCTTCTGACCACTTCTCTCTGCTCTAGCAGTAGCTGGCTGGTGACATCACTTCCAGCTGTGTCTTATCAGCACCACAGGAGCTTGTTTATCTTTCTTAGTGGCAAACTTTAACAGTTTAGAGCTCTGTAGCCTTGTGTCCTGCTATGCCCTTCTTGTGCCCTCTATCACCAGTGTAGCTCTAACTGGCTCAGCTAGAAATACATGACAGTCTCTGCCGTAAAAACATGCACAGACTGAACAGGAAGTGGGAGTCTGAAGCTGGCTGTGGAGACCAGGCTCTGTGAAACAGATGGGAAAACCCCTTTAGTCTTAACATGTTAAATGGGTAGCCTATAGACAATCACTTTTGGTAGAAGGTTTTTCTGAGAATAAGCAGATCATAAGGGGCCCACAAAGATCAGGTATAATGTGTGAGGGCATCTGACAGCAACTGTTTAATTCTCCTGCAGTTCTCATTTAAAGTAAACGTGTCCCATTGAACCTTTTAGTGATCTCCCGGCAGCAAGTGGTAGAGCAGGACGAGCTGAGCAAATTGATATATCGCTTTGTCAGGAAAGATTCAGAGTTTTGTACTTAACGTCATGGTCATCGAAGGTTAAGGAGTCCGGTGGGCGGTCTTATCAGTGACTGACAGCTATTTCTGTATGCACACAGCTTACTGCTGTTAGCCCAGTGCTTGGGCCCCACAGTACACAGTTGATATTGCCTGGAAAAGGGGTGACTGCCAAACATCCCCCACTGGTCATACATGCTGGGCTCATTTGTATGCCGCTTGCCCATTTGCCCGGTTGTCCATGGAACCTCTGCAGAAGTGAACTGAAAGAGGCATGTATGTGTGCCCCCTCTCCATTCCCTGTGGCCACAAGGCTGGAAGGCAGAACTAATGTGATGGGAATTACCCTTTAAAGGGGTATTCTCACCACAATGATAAGCTTTTAACATATTGGGAAAGGTAAATGAAGAATATTGCCAAATACATTTCTGTTTGGATTTTGCGTTGTTCAAGGGATAAAGAAAATGTTAGTATAAACAAGTTTCTCTTGGTTGCTCACCACGTCTCCTTGCTCCTTTGTATTATCTGATTGCTCCAATCTGCTGTCAGACCATGATGAGTCACTCCCTGCTGAGTCTTATCTCTAGCACAAGAGCTTGTTTGTCTAAGTTACTGACAAGCTTTAGTCCTTAGGATATGTTCACATTGCATCCGTCTGAACATACGTTCTTAGTTGCATGTTTGGTTCTGTCTAGAAGGACCCAAACACACATTTAACAATGAGCAGTGTGATTTTATACTGCTCGCAATGTAAAATATGCATCAGCGTTCAGACGAGTGATTGCCAATGCGTCTCATTGCGTCTTTCGGATGCATCTTTCGGATCCGTTCCAAGAATTGACATGTCAATTCTTGGTCCGAAAGACGCAGCAGGAGCCCTATAATAAAGTATAGGGTGCGATGTTGGATACATATTGGATCCATTTAGGATCCAACCGCTGCTACGTTTTGGATCCGATTTCCAGATCCAAAGTGGACCCAAAATCGGATCCAAAAACGACATGTTAACAAGCCCTAAGAGTTCCTTAGCTTTGTGCACTACAAATTATAAATCTCCTGCAGTCATGTCACTATAACAAGCTCAGATAGGAAAAGCAGAGCTTATATGTCAGTCACTGCTACTGAACTACCTACAACCTGACCAGGAAGTGTGAAACTGAAGCTGGCAGTGGCTCTGTGAAATAGTATGGTGAAGCAACCCTCTTTAAGTCCTTTAGAGCAAAGGTTGCCTTTACGATTCTTAATTCTGGCTCATAGAATTGTTACGGTTGGGGAGCTCTCCCTCCCCCCATGATTTAAAAAACCTTAAAGGGGTTTTGCCACAAAGTAAAATTGACATGGAAAGCTTGCAAATGAAATAACAAACAAATTTTCACCATTCATTATTATTAACAATTCTGCACCGTTTTGTTTTAGCTGCTCCTTTAGTGATGCATTGTTTACAGCTCGTCTCCAGGGGATACGACCAGGGCTGAGAGCTCCTCAGTCCTGGTCAGACATGCTCAGACATCACTTCTCCTTTCAGGCAGCTACTGAGTGTTCAAACCCCAGGTGCTGTCACTCTACTCCTGTCCTCTGTACTCCTTAGTAATTAGTCAGTGCATGCAAATAAATAAAAAAGAAACCTCAATGAGGTCTGTGCATTGATAAAGAGGAAAAAAACCACAGGTTTTGTTCTTGCAGGGATTTGAACCTAGGACCCTTGTGCCTGGAGGCAAAAGCTTTACCTTTCAGCTACTCTCAATGCTTTACATAAACAGTCTCTTTGACTACAGAGAGGAAAGGCATGGTGATGTCATCCTGCTGGGTCACATGATGTGCAATTCAAACAAATCACACACGCCCCCTTCTGAGCACACAGAGCTGAAGAGCTGGATACAGGAGGTATGAAATGAGATCGTGGCAAAACCCCTTTAAGAGGGGAAAGGGATTGTCTTCATGAAACAACCCCTTAAATAAACAATGACTCTCTAAGTTTCCTTTTAAGCCAATCTGTAAACTTTATTCTGATTTCGTGTTCGCATCTTCTTATTCTTCATATTCAAGAATACATGTAAGTTGCTAGAAGTTCTCCAGCCTTATAACAAGTTGTGCAGGAGGAAGACTTGCCAGAGGTTAATGAATTAAAGAGAACCTGTCACATAGGTTGTGCCCCCCTTGCTGAGGGCAGCACAAGCCAGTGTCAGACCTGCTGTTTCCAGCGCTGGGCCCCTTATTCTGTAAGATGCTGTAGTTTTAGAGCATTAACCCCTTAAATCTTATTCATGAGTAGGTGTTAGCTCCACCCACCAAAGGCTAGCTCCGCCCACTGACAGTTATTCACTTGTTTCTACCTATTCAAAGTAATAGGTTTGTCAGTTGAGGTGGGCGGGGTTAGCCTCAGGTGGGCGGGGTTTGAAAAAAACTGACACTCTGAAGGACTCTTCGAATGACTCTTCTGGCTGAAAACTGCAGATTTGAGCATTAAATACACGAAAACTCCAACATCTTACAGAATAAGGGACACAGCGCTGGAAACAGCAGGTCTGACACCAGCTTGTGCTGTCCTCAGCCAGGGGGGGAAAAACTATGTGACAGGTTCCCTTTAAACCTTCATCTTTCTTTTACACGGAGACCTGGCTTATATACAAATCCTGACAGTTAGATGAATTGAGATTCTCGATTTCTGCCTCTGATCTCTAACAGAGCATCCAAGCAGTGAATCCAATTTCTTACATTCTCGTAGAAATGTTTTTCATAAAACCGATGCAGATGTGAATTCTGATTACAAATTGCTGCTTCTTCCACCCTTCACGGCAAGAGTAAAAAAAAACCGTAACGGCCTTCTGTTTATAGAAATTATGTAAATCACACGTCTTTACGGGATTGGGTGAATCCATTACTCCGAGCCTTCGAGACGCCGCGAGTCTTTCACCATAAATTTCTGACTTAAGTGGGATTCCTATAATCCGTATGGAAAATACTTTAATGAATTGACGTGAAAACCTCACATATAATCAAAAGCTTATTTGTTGATTTTGTGCAAGATCCAATATAACCGTTAGTAAATAAGAAATTCCAAAAACAGTCACTCATATCGTTGATAGGAGCATTTCATCACTACATGCACATTTACGTTAATCTAAACTGATTTACCTCTGATTTATCTTGTATATATCGTGATACAGAGCTCCAAATCCCCTGCCTGGGGGGATTTACCTACTTACTATAAGAGATTAGTGAAAAAAATGCAAAAGGGGAAAAAAATAACATTTTTATCATCTTCTTTTATGCCGGTTGAGCAAAATTGCAATGGAGCCAATGGTAAGACAGTCGGCCAGTGGGCATCCCAGAACCCAACAGATCCCAATAATAGTGACATGACTTAGTTAGCTGCTTTAGTGCTCTATCTTAGTACCCTGGCCACGAAAGAAATAATTGGCACCAGAGCCAGATGAAGGTTAGTGGAGGCAATGGGCAAAAAGTTTAGTGAGGTGTTCATTCCACCTCTGACACCTAGACCTGACCTGACTCCCCATTGCATCCAGTCTAGAAAACAATATTTGGTCTGCACATCCCAAAAACTTTTTGGTAAAAAATGAGCATAGGTGCACAGTGGCGTGGCAGCAACATACAAACACAATCCAATATCAGCAGCACACTGCTAGCATCAAAAAACAGTCAAAAGGCACATAGGGATTTTTGGAAAAGCATTTTTGCTACTTAGAATACATGAAAAATGTTTGAGATTCTTAGTTCACATTTTTGATCAAAACTGCCCAAGCCCACCTGCCGATCAGCAAGACGACCTCAATACAGTTGGGAACCCACTCCAACATTACCTCTCTTGGTACCTGTTCAGACCTCCACAATTCAGGGAAAGAAGGTTCCAGCTACAAGGTATGTTGCTGCCACACCAGTGTGCATCTATGCTCATTTTTTTTAGATGTGCAGACCAAATATTGTTTTCTATACTGTTTGCATGGGGAAGTGGCTGCCCCCTCTTTGTTTTTTTGCACTCCACCCACCTGCACAGGTTTTTAAATCAATGCGGAGTAACTTGTAGCTGGAACCTTCTCTCCCTGAAATGTGGGGGTCTGAACAGGTACCAAGAAAGGTAACATATAGAGTAGGTTCTCATCTGTATTGAGGTCACCTTGCTGATTGGCAGGTGGGCTTAAAGGGAACCTGTCACATAAATTATGCCCCCCCTTGCTGAGGACAGCACAAGTCAGTGACAGACCTGCTGTTCCCAGCGCTGTGTCCCTTATTCTGTAAGATGCTGGAGTTTTAGAGCATTTACCCCTCAAATCTTATTCATGAGTAGGTGTTAGCCCCGCCCACCAAACGCTAGTCCCGCCTACCTGGCAGTTATTCACATGTTTCTACCTATTCAAAGTAATAGGTTTGTCAGTTGAGGTGGGCGGGGCTAGCCTCAGATGGGCGGGGTTGAAAAAAACTGACTCTTTGAATGACTCTTTTCTGGTTGAAAACTGCAGATTTGAGCATTAAATACATAAAAACTACAGCATCTTACAGAATAAGGGACACAGCGCTGGGAACAGCAGGTCTGTCACTAGCTTGTGCTGTCCTCCGCAAGGGGGGCATAAACTATGTGACAGGTTCTCTTTAAGCAGTTTTGATCAAAAATGTGAACTAAGAATACATGAAAAAATGTTGAGGTTCTAAGTAGCAGAAATGCTTTTCCAAAAATTCCTATGTGCCTTTTGATTGTCTTTTGATGCTAGTAGTGTGCTGCTGATATTGGGTTGTGTCCTCATTGCATCCACACATAGGAGATGTGACCTAATATGTGTGATGTCCTCTCCGAGAAACTTGTTAGGAGTTATAGAAACCACAAACATCAACTCCCTTAGACTTTAGTGGAGAAAGCCACGTTCTTCAATGACACCTTTTTACAACTGAAAAGGACTCAGGAGACCCCTATTTCCCCAAAAGGTGAAAACCCAGAGGTGAACGGTATATATATATAATGTATATAGATAGTAACTGCAAGGGGTGAAGATGCTGACCCCATAAAAAACGTTGAAAAAGTTCCCACTATGGCCTGGACACAGATAAGGATATTTTAGGAGTTGTTGTTTCCAGCATTGATATCAACAACTGGATAGAAAGAACAAGTCTGGGCAGGGAGTTTGGTAGTTGAGGCCTCCAAGGTTATAAAGGCTGAGGGAAACATGCCCTGTGTGCCTTTCTTATAATCAGTCCCTTGTTGGCACCGCCTGGCACTGAGGACCTGGTATACATTCCTTGCCAGCCGCCATACTTACACTCTTCACATGTCCTACCACTATGAATAGGAAAATAATGAGTGAAAGCCACAGGTTTACTGTGGAATCCTGAATAATCTAAACTGCTGCATCTCAAGAGACCCATTAAGGCAAAGACTACTTGGAAGAGAACCGATAAAAGGTAATAAATGCATAAGGTCAGGTCTTAAAGGGAATCACTCATGATATTTTTGCATAAAAGCATTTAAGCTTCAAAATAGCTGTGGGTGTCCTTAGCACTTCATGAAGATGTGAAAAATTACCATTATATTCAATAGTCTCATTGTTTAATTATGTCATCTTTAGCCCAACTGCTTCCTATGTCCTCTGCAGTCATCAATAAATCTCTGATGGACAAAAGAACAGTTATCTACAGATGTGAGGAAATCCTGACTTCTGAGGTCATGGTCATACTTGGGGATTTTAGGGCCTGCTACTATTATGTGTCATTTAGACTATTGGGGTCACATGTATGAAACCGTTTAAGTCTAAAACTCACTTTTTTGCCCATAGGTTACTATGTGCAAAAGAGTGAGTTTTAGACCTAAAACAGGTTCATATGTGTGGCCCTTGGTCTTTTGATATAGAACTCTTTAGTTCACCCTCCAAACACTATGACCTGTGTATAAATGCAACCGCTACACACCTTCTAATTACACCCTCTCCCAATCAGTAAGTTTCAGCATATCTCAGCCTTATGGTGTAACTTAAAGGGGTGTTCTTACCAACCTTTTTTACAGAGCCTGCTCTTCATAGCCAGCTTCAGACTCGCACGTCCTGGTCACACTATGGTTGGGTCTACAGCAGTGACTGACATTTCAGCTCTGTTATTCCTAGCTGATCCTGTTAGAGGGACAATGGTGATGGGCACAAGGCTACAGGGCTCTAAAGGGTTAAAGGAGTTGTCTCCCTACAGAGTTTCATAGGCTGCATGAATGAAATACTCTGTCACTTCCTGGTTCAGGCTGACTGAAATTTGCATAAGCTTCATGGTGAATCCAGCTCTGTGTTTTCAGTTGCTAATTAGATCAGATTAGCTCAGAACCTTCTGAAACTACTAACAGGACTTTTTATCTGATCCCTCAAACAAAAGCCCTAATTACAGTTCTGTTTACTTGAGATAAATCAAGCTTTTTACTGCCTGGCAGCATGGACACTGTGGACACTGCCCTGACCTGTGTGATGACATCACTTACTGCTATCACATAGAACAAACAGCAGTGGGGAGAGCTGTACACAGGTTACTGAGGGGACTGAAATAGCCAGGGAGGTGATTAATTCACTTGTATCTCCTTAGGGAAAACAGAGGAACAAAGCAATATATTTGGAAAATGTCTTTATTTTGTGTTCACTACAATTTGAAAGCTATTATTTGTAGCGAGACAACCCCTTTAAGGAAAGATAAACAAGTTTCAGGTCTGCTGTTAAGACACAACAGTGAGTGAAGTCATTATCCCGACCAGGGCTGCTAGAGCAGAGAGAGGTGTCACTTTCTGAAGGACTCAACATGTCCATGCATTACATAGACAACCCAGCACTGCCGAGAAAAATTGTGCAATGCCTCACTTGCCTTTTGGTGGCACTGCAGGCAAATTGAACACTCACCGGCAAATTCTATAACAGATTATGACTGATTGTTGAGTCAGCAGCAGAACAGCTTGCGATTGGCCTACCAACAGTGGACCCTCCTAACAAAAAAAGGATTGTTTAATGTTTAACCCCTTAGGCTATGTTCACACGACGTAATTGCGGGGTGTACAGTATGCCCCGCAATTACGCCGGGTGTTTGGGAGACATGCTGATCGGCGCGTACTCCAGCAACATGGGGGCGGGGGGGGGGGGGGGCAGCCCGCCAGCCCCATAGACTGTCATAGACATGTCACTTACCTCCCCGGGCGTACAATACAATCGTATTGTACGCCCGGGTTGAGGAGGCGTAATCCATAGTTCTCTATGAGAACTGTGGATTACCGTAATTTCGACGCACTTCTCACTCATATTAGAGCGCAAATACGACGTGAAATGCGCGCCGAAATTTGACCGTGTGAACATACCCTTACCGACATATGTCATAATGCCAGTAAAGAGCTATAGAGCTACAGACCTGCCACTAACACCAGGGATCGGAGCCGGGTCTGATCTCTGCTGTTTAACCAGTTAGATGCTGCAGCAAAATAAGGAAAGCTGTTGTGCCAACCAGCTACCTTGTTAGCTGGAACTATAATGAAGGCTTCCATAGTTCCTGCCACAGACAGGAAGTATTAGAACCACCATCATCGTACATCCTTCTGCATTGCTTATATAATGCAGAAGGGTTTACAAATGATCACCCTCCCCAGTGGTCAAGTACAAATAGGGGGACTGCTTGTACACGTATAAAAAAATGTTTTAAAAAATATTGAAAGTTCAAATCAGATTCCAAACAGTTAAACATAATTGATATCGCCACACCCATTAAAGCCTGGTCTATCAAAACATAAGATTATTTATCCTGTACGCTAAACATCAAAGAAGAAAAAAAAACTGTAAATGCCAAGAGTATGCTTAGTTGGTCATTTCTAGTCCTCAAGTGTAAAATAAGTCGAATGTATTCCAAAATGGCACCAATAAAAATAACACTTCAGCCCGCAAAAAATTAGCCCTCACTCAGGTTCAGAAAAGGTGTTGTCATAGAAAATAATCCTGCAGCCCATATTTAAGAAATAGAAAATGTTTTTATTTTTGTTTAAAACTTCTAAAACATAACAAAAACTTTACATATTTGGTGTAATCAAGATTGTATCGACCTGCAGAATACAGATAACACATCATTTATGCCAAAGAGAAAATCACATAAAAACAAAACCCCCGCAAACATGGCGCTAATACATTTTTTCATATCATGTTTCACAGTACATATACACATATGATATGGTCAATGGCAGCATTCAAAACTAAATTGTGTCCTGCAAAAACAAGCCCTCATATGTCTATGTAGATGAAAATAAAAAAGTTATGGATTTTGGGACGTGGGGAGGAAAAATATTAAGAGCAAAAATCTATGACCATCTGTCGTTAAGTTTTATGAAAAGTTCAAAGATCTATTGCTATGATACACTAGCAAGGTAATATTACATGCAAAATAGGCAATGGTCTTCCAGTCTTTCTGTATTAATATTGCAACCTACTGATGATACTCTGTGACACACTAAGCTCAGTGGCCACTTCCTTCTGAGAACATCCGGCTTGAATCCTTGCAATGGAGAGGTACTGTTGTTTAATTGTAAGGAGTTGTCTTGGTCTTATGATGTCAAAATATGCACAGCATGATGAGGAGGACTGTTTAAATCCCAAATGAAAACTGATCCCCTAAATTTATTTGCCGATTCAGGGATCAAACACCTGTTGGGAATTTTGCCACTAAGCTCCTTGTTAGAGAACAGCAAGTTGTGCAAAAAGTACTGAAACACAGATGGACATGTGCATTCTACAGTGAAGAGATGGACTAATAAGGTGCATGCACAAAGATGTTCAAAAAATGAAATTTAAACTTATTGTGAGTAGCGTATGTTAAATTTCCCAACATGCATTCTCATTTTGGTGGATTATGGTACTATTCTATTCAGAATCCAACAGAACAACATTCTCTATGCCTATGCTCCAAACTGTTGGCATTCAGAAGTACAACATGCTCTGCAAAAGCCTATGGGCATCATATTATGGCTACATACAGCTTGAGGTTGTATTAAACAGTAATGCTGTAGAGCGCATGAAGCCTTTAAACAGGCAGAGCTGACGTGTGTTTCTCTTTCGGATGCAGAAGTAGTCAAGCTTATTGTAACGGCTCGTGCTGCGACTCCCAACCTGCAGGCACGCCCGTCACCCATCTGCTGGTCGTTCCCGCACTGTGCCCAGGCCTGTCCCGTACTCACCTGCTCCTGTCCTGCTTACTCCTCAGCAGGCGCGCTCCTCTGCATCTTCCTCCCCACTAGGGGCGCGCGCACGTCATTTCCCTGGATTTAAAGGGCCAGTGCGCAACAGGTAATTGTGCTCCTCCAATCCAACTCTTGCAGGAGCTTTTTAAGGATGCCATTTCCTGCTCTCCGCGCCCAGTTGTTGGTGTCCTTTCCTTGAGTTCGTTCGTGCATACGTCTTTCTACATCCTCTGCCATTGTTTGCATCCATTTGCTCCCTGCCTTCGTTCATCTGCTGACATCGTTCCAGCCATGACTGCCAGTCCTTCTGTGGTGCCTCTCTGCTTTCTGGCCTGTTCCGTGCCTACCACTTCGGCTGTCACCGCCAGGGCCTATGTCGGGGGTAGCGACCTGGGGGTTTCCCTGCAGCAAAGTCCTTCCCGCTTTGCGGTGAAGACAAGGGGCCAATTAGACTCCCCTCCTCAGCGTAGGCTACGCCAACTCCCTGTGGTGACCAGTGGATCCTCTATCCTCTCCACCGAGCATCAAGATAGTACAACTGGATCCCTCCGAAGCTCTGCTGCCAGATATCGACAGTCTCGTGGCTGAAATTGCACGCCAGGGTGCTCGCCAAAAGCAGTTGTTCTGGATGCTACAGAAAATAGTGACCCGACTCCCTGAGGCTTTGTCCGCTCCAGTTTCCAGTGTCCATTCCTGCTCCTGCCATGCCAAATAGCGCCTCCCTGCACTTGCCGCTGCCTCCTCGCTACACTGGTGACCCTAAAGCCTGCCGAGGATTTCTGAACCAATGTACGATTCACTTTGAGATTCTGATAATTGACAGGAGGCGTAATCCATGGTTCTCCATCTCGCCCATATTAGAGAGCAAATACATGGCAAAATGCGCGCCGAAATTACGCCGTGTGAACATACCCTTAGGTTTACAGGACACTTGTGCTTCATGACTATGCAAAACATAGACAACACTATAATATCATGGAACACTGTACTAAAAGACAAACTGAACAATGTTACATCAACAAACTAGACTTTCCTACATCTGTATTACTAATCTTGAAAAAATGGTATAAGTAGTCGCCACTGCATCAAATGTCTCACGTGTCATATATACCCTTAATTCATATGCAAATTCATGATGACAGCAGCAGTTTAAGGTGACATTAGATGTAAATGATGTACAAATGCGATAATTAAGCAATAAAAATCACAAAGATTTTAGACAGAAGGTAAAATCCTGCAATTACAAATGTGACAAATGTCAGTGCTAACTGAATGGCTCTCACCTATTAGCTAAGGATTCTGAGAATTTATTTGGAAGCCTGGAGTTAAATTCAGCAAGTGTATAAATAAATGCAGGATGAGAGGACTTGACGATCATAATTATGTCGTAGGGATTGAAGTCAATTGAAGGGATTAATTGTGACACGTGCGCTAAGTGCTAATTACACATGAATGGCATATTTGTAAATGGAACACATTCAGAGCGAGATAAGGAAATGTACATAAATACAGAGCTGTAAATAGAGCGGTTAGTCTTAATTAATCTGCATTATATATAAGGATGTTGTTGTAACCTTCACGTGAAAACTAAAAAGCTGCAAATCACCTTTGTTCTTAAAAACCACCTTAAAACTCTGTGCATTAAGAAGCGTAACTAGGTCATCCATTAAGCATTTCTTTATTAGATCACACAAAACATAACAGCTATTTAATTAGAACCAATTTAAAAAAGGTTCCTTTTGTCTAGATATTGTTGTTACATTCTTGACATGGTGCCCCCTAGTGTTCTTTTGATTCCCTCCCAGAACGTCCACCTAATGTGTGTACTTGCAGAGGTCACACATGCTCAGTAGCTTAGTCTTATTTCTTGGAACCTTTTGTTTTCGGGTTGTGTAGTGATGCTTACTTTTGTGCAAGCCAATCAATAAGAGGGCCCTTCTTCCACCAGCACTAGTCACACAAGGTAGACAAGGAACTCCATAAGTATGTATATAACGCTATTTAAAAGTCCGAAGAAGTTAATCCGATTTAAAATTTTCTGTTTTGCAAGAAAAAATAAAGAATTGTAATAGTTAATCATAAGACAACTACTATAAAGTTAAAATAGCAACATCACTATGACCAGTGTTGGCTCCACTTTCATGGGAGATCTTAGGCTACAGAGTCACAGTGGGCCCACTGTCTACTGCAGGCTCAATTATCAAGTTCCCTCAAATCCCAGTAAGGCTAATTTTTGTCCAGATAAACCTGTTCCTGAAGCTGACCCTAATTATGACATCATCAAAATGAGATTTACTTATAGGTGTACTGGATTAGACTCACCCACCAAAATATCAGTGGATACATGGTGGGTCATGGCTTGGGAGCAAGAATAGGTCCCAATGGTCCATCAACAAACAATCTTG
Source organism: Phyllomedusa bahiana (assembly GCA_025379985.1). Taxonomy (NCBI): domain Eukaryota; kingdom Metazoa; phylum Chordata; class Amphibia; order Anura; family Hylidae; genus Phyllomedusa; species Phyllomedusa bahiana. Next base: position 59,559 of record JAODAL010008667.1, on the reverse strand, counting down.
TTTGGAGATGACTTTGGAACCAATCCATTGTTAAAAGGCTTTAGTCTTTATCTTAATGATGATATGTCCTATGTGTACACTTACAGCAAGAAACATTATGATGCAATTATAAGTGAACACTCGCGTGCTCTGTATGGAAAGAGGGTTAACCTCAGAATCATGTCATTTTGGGGGCTTAAAGAACATCAGTTCAACACTGATAGCTGGTTCTTTTAGTCATGTACAATTGCAATAAAACGTAAGCAAACCCACTGGATTTACATGGATTTCTATGTAGATTATTTCGAGCAGGGTTTCTCAACTCCAGTCCTCCACACCCACCAACAGGTCATGTTTTCAGGTTCTCTAACAGAATGTATTGACAGCAATTATATCACCTGTGGAGAATGTACTGACAACAATTATATCACCTGTGCAACACTGAGGAAATCCTGAAAACTTGACCTGTTGGTGGGTCTTGAGGACTGGATTTGAGTAACACTGATTTAGAGTCATGAAGTAACTTTTTCTATTGAATTAGATTCTTGTCATCCACCTCATAGGGTTTTTACCTTTTTCTGGATCAACAATGTAGGATTATAGGCATACTTTCTAAACCTCCCAGACTGGACAGGATTGTCCCACAAATTGGGGTCGCCTCCCCTCCACCTAGAAAGGTCAGTAAAACCTCTCACAGCCAAAAGGTTGACACTGCTCCGGTGCCATCACAGGAGGCTACCTCCATTGCTAGACTACAAAAGTTTCAGGACGTGCACGCTTCCTGGGAGGAGATTGCCAGCCCTGCCGGCAAGTATTACTTACATGCTCCCCAGTCCTGTCTGGCTTATGGCTTCTTCAGGCTCCTGCAGGAGTTGTCCTGCAGCTTCCTGGGGTCTGTCATCTTCCCCCTTCAAAGACAGGCCGCAGGGGACAGGACAACAGCCACAGGGGCCAGGAGTTGCCCTCTTGACTCCTGCCCATTGCTTCTGTCCCCTGCTGAATGTCTCCGGCAGTCGCAGAAGGTGGGAGATACGTCACAAGGGGTGAGAATTGCTCCCTGTCTCCTGCCCCCTGCCGTCTGTCTCTTGTGGTTGCCTATAGCAATAGCCTATCTAGCATTTAGGAAAGCTGGGTGACAGTCCATCCCCAAAAAGTGGCACCCAGCTGTGGATGATGGGTATTACCCAGCACTAAATAAACTATCCAGCCTATGTATTTGTATATGTGTAATGTTTGTTTATTTACAGGTTCCCATTTGGACTACTTCAGATTCGGTGAACTACGTCAGATTCACCTTGGTCTTTTTTTAAAAAAAATAAAATGGTGAAAGAAAGCTGGTGTCGTGGAGTGTTTATTTGAATAAAAGTTTTTTTGTGCAATTTGTGTCCGTGACTAATGGAGGTGTCAGACAGTCGGGCTTGGTGTCAGCCAGAGTTGTTTTTGGTTACCCTAAGGCTGAAACTAACCACGTGTTAAAGGGGTTGTCTCGATACATTGATTTATCTTACCTCAGTCCTGTTTTCTTGGTTTCATTTTGAATTCAGGGGCGTGTTTACTGGATTCCACTAGGCTGCAGTAGAAGCCAGGTCTGTAGCTATAGCAACCAGTGCTGGCAGCCTATCAGGGTACAACAAACAGGTCTGTAGCTATAGCGAGCTGAGGAGCTGATGCAGGGGATATCTCAGAATAGGTAGGACACTGTTAATGAACATATAATGCAAAGTGACTTGTTTTTAACATAAAAAGCAATCCTTGTAGCGAGACAACCCCCTTTAATATTAATCCAGTACCCAATTCACCATGGTGCTGGGAAGGGCCAGGTAATAGTCAGAATTGAACGCTCTAATGTGAGGGCCTGTTTATGAGCTGGCTGCAGGCAGATGTTTTTAGAATGGGAAGGGACCAGTATCCATGGACCTTCTCATTCTGGTAGTATTAGGCTGCAGCTGTTTGTTTTACCTTGGCTGGTTATAGAAAATGGGTGGAACCCACATCGTTTTTTTTCCCCTGAAAATGATTTATTGAGGATCTAAACATAGACATCCACTGTAATGATCACAGTAGTTGCCCATTTCTGAATTCTCAATAAATAACAGTTTTTTTTGAAAAAAATAAATGACGTGTTGTACTAAGCTCCATCTCCTGCACCCCCCTGAAGATCATGCCTGCAGCTGAGCTTCTGGGGTGCAGGGTATGGAGTTAAAGCTGCACAATATGATATGATTCTGCGGGGTACACTCCACAGTCACAGCACAATCTCCAGGGTGATGGTCCTTGTGCGTGGAAGATATCCTAGAAATATTGATGTACTGAAACAGGAAGGAATGTTCCAAAATTCTTCCTCAACATTGTGCAAATCTTATCTACAGCTACAGGAAATGTTTGGTGAAAAATTGCTGCTAAAGGGGGAACTATAGGTTAATACATTCAGAGGTTTACTTATTATTTCTCTCTGTACAGTGGATGTTTACGCAATATGCTCACTAAAATACACGAGCACTACAACTGTGTGTTATTATTTAGATGGCTTGTGATTGTCTATAACATCAGACCACATTTTACTTGTAATCAGTGCAGAAATCCAGGCATCTCAAACGGTTCACTTACTATTTCTTACCACTGTACCTTTCCCTTTTCATTAATATTGACCATCATTTGGTCTTTAGTTGTTCACAGAAACAAGGCCATACTTACAGCCCAAAAGCTGGACTGAAACTGAACCCAGTAAAGAGGCAACACTATCCCCTATGCTACTTAGGAAAGATAAACAGGTGCAGCTATTTGCTGAGCAGTAACTCACACACCCCTCCACTAGGGGAACAATTAGACTGCACATTAAATTGATACCTGTTCACACAGTATGCAGAAATGCCACAGTATAATACATGGGGAGATTGCACAAATGCAAAAATACCGAAAAGACAACCACTCACACGCCTTCAATATATGAGGGAGGTGGTTGCTGGTATTATAATTGCATATAAATGCTCTTAGAAATGTATTACATTTCTTTTCCACCAATGTCTCAAGAAAATAAGGGCATTGTAAAGCTTATCCTCTGCTTAATGCAGATTTACAGCTCATCATGGATTTCCTAAACACTAATTTGCTCTTTATAACCGGTTTTAACTATTTATGAATGCAGTTTGATCCCCATCTATCATGCGGTGTGCGTATCGGCACAATGTCATTCAAAATCTATATAAAGAAATAGCACTTTCTAGAAATTAATGTTTTGTAAGTCAACAAATGAATCAGGCAACCCTCTAATTCCAATTATTGACTATAGTGATATACAGCAGGGATGGTAATACTGGACTGTAAACCATTACAAAGTATCTCTATAAAGTAAAGCACAGCTAAGAACACTGTAATCAGACTGAACACAGCAGTAATACGCTGGAGCAGCTCAGATAATTTATGGGTCTGTGTTACAAGAATAAGTCTATTGAATGGCTGAAGTTAAATATAAGTCAACAAGAATTGGTATATGGCTAGGTTAAGACCAATGACCCGAAAATGGACATGTTTCCTTTCCAACCCCACATGGTGATCAGCCTGAATCAACATTCTTATAAGGATTTTATATATGGGACACATTTATCAAGGTAACTGCACCAGAATTCTGCTCCCAAAATAATTTCGTACATGTTTTACACCACATTTACTATGTGTTTTAGACAGTTTCTAGACCCTTCTGCGCCTTATCAGACAAAAGGGTGTGGACTCGGCAAGGGAGGCGTGGCTTCATATGAAAATGAGCGAGACTTAGCATGCGATGCCATGCGCCACAATTTTTTGCCGTAGTTAGTGGCTTAAAAGTAAGCCAACTTAAAAGTGGTACAAAGTTGGACTAGAAAGTATATTATAAGCAGTATATTATATGAGGAACTATGGATTCTATTTATACTAAGGTAGAAAATTGAAGTAATATATAGAATGGATAGATTGGAGTAACTAAACAAGATTAAATATAACCTAATAACATGCAACAATAAATAAATGGTCAATAGAGAGATCTGTATTCAAGGCTGGACTGGCCCAATATGTAGTAAAAAACAACCTCACGTGAAGCTGACCTTAGAACTAATTACCAAATATTCTGATGAATCCTGCAGTTATTTTAAAGTAAATTTAAAACAAGTACTTAAAAGTAGGTCCTGATGGCAGAGAATGCACCATCCCCCATATGCATCATCCCCTAGGCTTGCTGGTAGCCATATGCTTCAGCTACCTATTCTATATTAATCTTCCACCTTGGTCCATGTTGTGCATTGCAATAGTGTTTTCCCCTTACCTGTGCCACCTGATGAGATCTAGCAATAAGAGGTAGATTGAAACATGTCGGGACTCATTTATTAGTTTAGGGTGACCTTTAATAGGGCCAGGTTCCTGTCGGGATCGCCCTTATTAGGCTGTTACCCCGTTTCTTTAGGTGAGGGAATTGCAGATCTGATAGGAAATCAATAGGGTTCTGGTCTTATTTCTATCACCTTCTCTGCTACCTGGCTGTGAAGACTCGATATGGTAAGGTCGTTCCCTATTTTAGTTGGTGGACCTTGATTATTCTAATATAGATTTGTTATGGATTATTTGTGGATAATTATCTAAGAATCTATTGTTATGAGTTGCTTTATTTTGGTATTGTGTTTTGTGATGCTCTGGATTTGTTTATTGATATATTTTTTAAAAGGATCTATTGAAGGTTAAATTTCTCTATTAGCTTATTGATCTTTCATTTAGGGAGATATTTGCTTATTGTAATTTTGCCAGCAGGTGTTTTCATTTATTTGTCCCTAATCTTCCCAAAAACCTTCCCATACAACTGCCTGTAACACTGCAACCTCTATCTCTAAAGCTGACCCTAAAGCTTTCCCTCAAAAATATTCCTAAGCTACAACTGACCATAATACAACAAGTGACTCAATGGACAGGGCCAAGCAGAAACTAGGCAAATACTAAACTGATATTCTTAAGGACTATAAACTCTAAAACTCAGCCAAATGGACCTAAGACAATGTACAACAATACACTTTACTCAACTGAACTAGACAAAAATATTTCAAGAAACAAAAAAACCCAGCCGGACTGGACAGGATCTAGCAATATACTCTTCAACCACACTGACATATTCAACTTAGCTTTATATACACCAGAAGTATAATAACAAACTATAGGTGTGTGGGCAGCTCAACTGACATGCAAAGATCCTGAGCAGCTCTTATGAAGCCAGTTCAACCAAACACACACAACAGAAGACAGACATAACATAGAAACTCCTGCTGACCTAATAAGCAGGATAGGACAGAAAGGCAGAAGAGTTCTTGCTATATGTCATATTATTACCCCATGGAACTTGTTGTGCCTTCTTCTGTATCAACATTGCAGGATACTAGGTTTAGTGCAAGAAAACCATATAAAATTTGCTCTACTTGCAAAACCAGAATTCCCTTTTAGTCATGTTTATAGGGTCTTGAGACAGATAATATTTTTTATCAAACAATAAGATTAGCTGAACTGTAAGGCCTCTTTCACACGGCTTATTTGTCCGCGGATTGGCGCCGTACTGCGCGCCGGATTTGCGCTTCAGTACGGCGCCAATCCGTCTGAGTCATTACGGTAATCTACTGCTCTCATAGAGAACAGTGGATTCCGTCGCTCCTCCCCGCTGGGCGAATCCGCCGCGGGGGGAGAAAGTGACATGCACATTATTCACGGCGCGGACGCGCCGTAAACAATGCATTGTCTATGGGGCCGGGGAGTGGCGCCCCCGCCGCGCTTCGGCCCCGCCCCGTCCCGCCCCTTATTCACGGCGGATTTGTGAGCGCACAAATCCGTCGGGAATAAGCCGTGTGAACACGGCCTTACAGTGATGCCTGTAGAATCCCATAGCGTTCAATAACAAATCAGAGTTCTGTGCATTCTCTTCCACATCGGCTTCTTGAGTTCATTTGACATGTACCCCTTTGGTCTGAAAATACTAGAGTTCTCATATCCCTCGTTTCTCCTCTTTTTACAAGAGAACTTGATAGACAGCCAAGACTCTTGTTATTTTTTGTAGGAGTGGTACTACACAGTACGGCTTTGCTAAACAGTTAACCCTATGTACTGAAGTAGAGAACCAAACTGTCATGGACTGTCAGGGGGACACACAGAGACACAGACAGAGTGAGGCCCTGACACTGGTCCCAACCTCTATCCCTGCCTTTTGGGGAACCCGACTCCTTACTAGGTCGGCCCCAACCTGAAGACTGATGACTGCTCTGAGCCAAGTGGAACACAGATGAAGACAAACAAACACGGAACAAACAAGAGAAGTCAGGCAGGCCAGGTAAGTAACAAACGGGCAGTGCAGTACAAAAACGTGAGACCAAAGAATAACCAGGAAAAGAGCACAGAAAGTCAAATGAGAGTACAGGCGAACTATAGGGAAAGAGAACCATGTAGCAGGCAAAGAGGACAGGAAGGTGAGGCTATAAATAGGGAAGGGGAGGAAGGAGAGCAGAAGTGATAGGAAGAACTGTCAATCACCTATAGAAGAAGTTAACCCCAATAGTGCTGGAAGGTTTCTGGCCACGGACGTTGGCCAGAAATCAATTAGGCATACAGAGTTTGCAACCAGCGTTCACACTAGCAGAAATTAAAAGGCCGAAGCCGCAGTTATGGTCGCAGCAGCCGTGGCTGGCCACCAGAGCGAGATGCAGAGGGCCTATCTGGTACGAACACTGCCTTTCCATAGGATGAAGCCCCAAGTGTAGGATTGGAGTTGCCAGACTACTCAGGGCTAGCGGTACCTCCTTCAATACTTATAGGAGATTCATCTTTCACATCTGAGGCCAGTCTTACCATTAGCCACCTGAGGCAGGAGAAACTGTAGCCTGAATGGGTCTATCTTCTTTCCATGACCCTTCCTGTAATTCCACACACTCTTGTTTGTTGGCAGAGAGGAGATCCCTGCACGGATTCTTACAATGCCTTAAAGTAATGGATACGGCCAACCTGGTCAGCACCTCCTTTCTCCAGTGGGCCTATAGCTACTGGTGTGCCTCTATTGTATGTACACCTGTGCAGCATGCATTACCAGAAGATACATTTACAAGTTATATTCTTCATGCATTGGTTTTTTAGATACTAGTAAGAATAAGAAGACTCTGAATTGTAAACGAAATGTGTCACCCAATTGAAAAAATACTTGTTTTTCTTTAAATGATCTTCACTTGCACTACCTGTGCTATTCTCATAGTACACTAATGTGGCTAGGCCTTATTCATTAAATATAATATCTACCTTTAGGTAACGTTTACCCTTCACTTTTGCTTGTTCAGGTTGAAATCTGATAATGCCTTAGACTCCACACCTCCATTTAACCCAAAGCCAAATCTGTTGCAACCAAAGGGATCCACCTATCCTACGGTAGGCCACGTGTCTTTAAAGAGGTGTTCCTATATGTCATCCACATGTAATAGGTGCAGGCTTAGGAACCTGCATCTATTTCGGAAACGGGCTTCTGCTTGGCTGTAGTTGAATTGTTCCTAGAATAGAATGGAGAGTTGTGCACAAGTGTGACCTACTCTCTATTCTGAGCGGAAACTTTCTACGGCACTTTCTATCACATTTTTATGGTATGTCCTATAGATATACCATTAAAGTGTGAGATGCAAAAACCCTTCTAAGTACAGCCATGCCTTGATTTAACTTAATTTTTGGTGATATTTGGCACCAGAATCTTTTTGGAGTCTTGTCTGGCTATAATTGCTGGTTTATAGACATCTTGGGCCACATGTGTGAAAACCTTTTAGGTCTAAAACTCACTTTTTTGCCCATAATTTACTATGGGCAAAAAAGTGAGTTTTAGACCTAAACAGTTTTCATACATGTGGCCCAAATGCACACCTGTAATAATGTGCATGCCAAAGAAGCTAAAATCTTCACTATTTTCCTACTCCTTCAGTCAAGTTCTTCTGCAATCCTTTGAGGAATCTGTAATGAAAGGGTTATCATTAGGCTTAACCATAGAATCTAAATAGGACACAATAAGCTTGGGGGTCACAGTTCGAAAGCCCGAGAGTAAACTAATCACCGTCAGTACTGGAATCTCAGAGTCTTACAATCTTCGTTCTGGTTAGTTAAATCAAGCAATTCTGAGAAAAGAAGCTTATTGTCAGTTGTTTAGAATACGTGCCATGGGCACAAGACTTAAGCTGTGTTACTTACCAGGATCTACACGGACGGCAGTAATGAAAAACCAGCAGTGAGGTTGTACCCATGGAATAAATGAAACATGTTAATTGGAGAAGAGGACATATGGGGAAGCTTAGCTTTTACAGCATCCACTGATGAAGCGAATGATCACGGAGACCATTAAAATAGGAGCCGTGCATTATTTTGCAACGTGCAAATTTGCAGATTTAAGAACATCAGATTACGAAGATAAGGTACATCAAGGACATCATCTCTTCCTCGCTATTTGTTTATTTGGAAGCATTTAATGATTCTTCTCAAATGACCTCGCAAATAACTGTACCAATTTTAACAGATGTTCCAAAAGCGCTATTAGATTAGGACAGCAATGACGGATACGGATAGTGGTATTATTAGGTAGGGTCGCTTAATTTTGTGGTTATTTATCACTAATACAAATATCCAGAACTGCAAGGAGAAACACTGAAAAAGTCCACGTTGACCCTCAAATCCTGAAATAAGTTTCTAAAAGAATGTTCTAAAAGAAATAAACAGAAATAACATAACAACAGCTCACGTCCATACACAAGCACAATCCTTATGGTTAAACTGGAGGGGCCTAGCATCTTCACTTAATTTAAGACATTCGACTCATCAACTTGTAATGTCAATTAATTTTATTAATTAATGTCATAATAGGATTAGGATAAGGTTACACTTGACTAAATATCTGCATAGGGTAGAAGAGCTCCCTCAGCTGATGTGTCCGAGCAAACTTCTTATTTTCCAACTTATTTTGCTCTTTGGCCCTTGACATCTTATTATAAGGAATCCTTGAATGGACATAGATCACTAGGGTTCTCGGACGTAGATACAAGTGTTGGGAAGTATGAGTAAAGACCTCATTGGGTCATCTAAGATTGACTTCTGTGGAGCAAGATGGGTTGCGACCCTAGAAGACTTTTCACTCTTTCTGTCTCAGCTATCAGACCCACTATTATCAGTCTGATAATCTGGAAAATCTGATACCTAATACTAAATTATTGGAACTAACTGTAAATTTTGTTGTTAAGAATTTTGCCAAACCAAACCAAAGCAGGACAATAATCTGAGCATCTCTACTGACCACATAATCAGTCTAAGGCAGGGGTGCCCTCCAGCTGTTGGGAAACTACAACTCCCATCATGCATTTGTATAATCTATAACAGTGGGCATGATGGGAGTTGCAGTTTCCCAACAGGTGGAGGGCCGCAGTTTGACACCCCTGGTCTAAGGTATAAAGGCAAAAAACTATTTCCTGACAATAACAACTAGGTCAGGTAATTACTCCATCACACCAACAAGAAAAACACAAAAAAATGGAGTGTGCAAAATTGTTACATATAGTTAAAACGTAACCTTTACTTAATACTTTTTTTTAAAAAAAGACTCATAATTAGAAAACAGACTCCATCCAAAAATATAGGGTGTAGGAATTATAGCCTCCCATATATTGTGAATTGGGTGCTACCAGGAGAAAGAGACCAACTCACCCTATTATCTCCCTCAAAATGTTTGCACCTCAGCAAAAAGACGGAGCACTCGCCCCAAAAAGGGCGACCCCACAAAGATGCGTCAACTATCCCTTTGATTTCCTATCTTATCATTATATGGCTAGTGTAACGCGTCCCAACATGTTTCGACCCACCTTAGTCTCTTCAGGGGACCGAATAAGGTGTTGTATATAAAATCCAGTAAGGAATTGGGAAATAGAAGACAATGGAGAGGGTCACCGAACGTACGGCTCCTGGTGTCTCCGGAGGGGCGGCGCACCATAATTCGTACACCCTATATTTTTGGATGGAGTTTTGTTTAATATGAGTCTTTTTTTTAAAATTATGACGTAAAGGTTACGTTTTAACTATATGTAACAATCTTGCACACTCCATTTTTTAGTGTTTTTCTCTAAGGTATAAAGGCACCATTATAATAAAGACCTTCAGGTTTCTATTACTATTTTTGTATGTTCAATAGATACTAGTTATAATTTTCCAAGAGCTATTCTAGAAGAAAAAAGAAAAACCCTATCGGAATAATAGTGGGACCTTAGAATGATCATGTGCTCATCATGCTCAGATTATTGTCCTGCTTTCGTGGTTTGGCAAAATTGTCAACAACAAAATGTACAGTTAGTCCCAACAATCTAGTATTAATCTAGTATCTAGCAGGTATCAATTTTTCCAGATTATCAGACTGATAATAGTAGGTCTGATAGCTGAGACAGAAAGAGAGAAAAGTCTTCTAGGGTCACAACCCCATTTGCTCCTCAAAACTCAATGTTAGATGATCCAATGAGGTCTTTGTCAATACTTCCAAACATCTGGATCTACCTCCCAGAAGCCTAATGATATATGTCCATTTAAAGGGGTGTTATCGTTTCATTAAATGGTCTTCAGAATAAGGGGACAGTGAGAAACAAGCAACTTTGCAATTGGATGTCATTAGCAAAGCTGCCTTGTTCTCACAGTGTCCCGTATGTTGTGTTTTTTATTTACACTGATATCCAGTGTGGGTCCCTCCTGATCCCTCCTCCTTGCAATTCACTAGCTGAGAACTCATGTACATTCTGTACAGCCCCTGGGTCGATTCACGGAGCTGTGTCTCTGACTCAGAGTTAGGGGCCGTAGCATTTTCTGTTTCCACACCTAGCAGAAACAGACTGCAGCAGATTGTACAATGAGAAAACATGACAGTTTTGTCCCGGTGCCTAACTCTCCTGCATACACGCAGATCTGTGCTGTTCTTAGAAAGCTGTAATGCATCTCCAGCTGTGAGAGATCAGTGCTCAGATTAGATTGAATGCAGCCTGTGGTATGTATACAGCTCTTATAAAATAAGACTGATAGGGAGAGACACAGTGATCCGGGGACTCAGCGGGGAGGGGGGTGCGAGACTCAGCCCCGCAGCGACGGGGGGATGATGTCATCCAGCTGGGAGGGGAAGAAACGCCCCTGCATTCACAGAGCTGGGAAGCTAAGAGAAGTGTGAATCAGCCGAAGTAAGGAAGCGATACATCCCCTTTAAGGATTCCTTATAATAAGATGTCAAGGGCAAAATAAGTTGGACAATAAGAAGTTTGCTTGGGCCCATCAGGTGAGGGAGCTACTAGGTTCCCCCACACCACCCTATGCAGATGTTTAGCCAAGTTTACTCCTTCACATCTTATCCTAATCCTTTGGTGACAGACATTTTTTAATAATGAATTGACATCACACGTTGATTGGTTGATTGTCTTGAATTATGTGAAGATGCCGGGTCATTCCAGTTCAGCCATAAGGATTTGTCCAACATTCATTTATTTTATTACTTCAGATTTCACATCACTGTACAGAGATTGTCATTATTCAGATTAGTACCTTGTTGTATGTTTTTAGAGTGTTGTGGAAATGTGATCACCTGGAGGAAATCCACACAAACAAGGGGAGGATGTACAAACTCCCAGCAGATATCGCCCTTGGTGGGATTTAAATCCAGAACCCCAACGCTACAAGGCAACAGTGCTGACCACAGAATCCTGATGCTGGGAGTAACCCCCTAACAGATATCTGTGATGTCAGCTTACTACTATAGACAGCATAAAGAATGGGGATGAAATTCCACACGACCCTCCTTCTTTTCCCAAACACCATCCATTAGGAGGAAGTCAGGAGGTCCCTTTAAACCTTAGATAGTTGGCGGGTCCTATCGAAATAAGTTGGTTTGATCAATGTTTCTTTTATGTGAACGGGTGCCTTAAAGGGGTATTCCCATCTCTCTGATTAGCTTTAAAGGGGTTGTCTCACTATAAGAATTGCGCTTTTTATGTTAAAGATCTTGCAAAAACAAGTCACTTTGTAATATGTGTCCATTACCAGTGTCCTACCTGTCCCTAGATATCCCCTCTTGTATGGGCTGCATCTGCTCCTCAGGTCGCTATAGCTCTCATGATAGGCTGCCAGCACTGGTTGCTATAGCTACAGACCTGGCTTCTACTGCAGCCTAGTAGAAGCCAATAAACACGCCCCTGAATTTAAAATGAAACCAATAAAACAGGACTGAGGTAAGATTAATCAGTGTAGTGAGACAACCCCTTTAAACCTATAAAATAAAAAAAACTATTGTCAAATATATTGCTTGATTAGCTTCCTTTCACATCTAGAGCAGTTATTTTCTCCTGCTTATATACACAAGCTTCCCTAGGTTACCATCCACATCTCTCTACTCTAGCAGCCCTAGCCCAGATGGTGACGTGACTTATCAGCAGCACAGGAGATTGTTTACGTTTATTGACAAACATTAACCCTTCAATGCTCCCTAACCTTGTGCACTGCTGTTTATAAATCTCCAGCACGTATTCCCCGGCTCAATTAGGAACAGCAGAGATGATATTCCAATCACTGCTATAAAACCACCGACCGCCTGAACCCGAAGTGAGAGACTGAAGCTGGCTGTGAAAAAAACTTGGGGGGACATGTATGATCGGAGCTTTCACACATTTTCAGGCGAAAAATCCGCCTCACTGTGCCGGCTCCGCTGTTGGACGCACTTAATGTGCTGTTAGGCGCAAGGTTCGCCACTTTGTAATGCGCCTAACATGAAGGGGTGTTCTGGGGCGGGACGCACCACATTCGAAAACTCCAAAGCATGTATGAATGGTCGGCAAAGTGAGGCGCATTACAGCTCTGACAGGCAGACCTATGACAATCTGGTCTGTCTGCCGGAGGCGTCGAAGTTTGCACCGCATTTATGAGCACACTTCGGCACCGGCATACATCAGGCGCAGTTTTCAAGGTAAAAAACGTGAAAACAGGAGCTTCGACGCGCCGATCTTCATACATGTCCTCCTTGGTGAGAACACCCCCTTTAAAGGGGTTTTGCCAGGAGGTGCCTTATCTGCTAAGAAGCAAATGTAAATAAAGCCATGCTGAGCTGAGAGAGAGAGACACAGCCAGAGCACAGAGCAATGCATAAGGGATCGTGTGAAATGTTCACTCAAATAATCAAACTACAACTAGTGGATTCTGTATAGAAAAGACAACAGCTTTATCCACAGCAGCTTGAAAGCTTCTTCATGTTCCCTGTCATCAGATAAAGCAGGGATCTACTCAGATAATCACACTACAACTAGTGGATTCGGTATACAAAACACAACATATTTCTACCCGGTGCCTTGAAAGCTTCTTCAGCTCCCTTTCATCAGATAAGAAGTGTTCTTCAAGCCCAGCCAGCAGCTCTTGTCAGGTCGTATCTAATAGAAGCTTTGAAGTAACTAAGGACAGGTAAGGCAGCCTGTAGCTCTCTCAGGCTTCACTTTTTTTAATCACATATATTTAGAGAAGTGATTAAATACCCATTTTGGAGGATCCCACGTCAACATTACATCGTGGCAAAAACCCTTTTAAGTCAATGCAAACTGATCTGGCAATGCTTGCGAGCCCCTGCTAATGTAATACAGCCCAACAAATAATCTATTCAATACAAAAGGAAGTTAGTCATCACCTCTTTGCAAAGTGAAATAATATGCAAGTGCATTTCTGTTTTTAGTGCAATGCTGAAGCAAACACAAAGCTACAGCAACCCTTATTGCACCTAGAAATGTGAGATTTCGAGGGGACAATTTGGTTGAATTGTGGAAACAATGTCTTCTCAACAGAAAATGTATCGGGTCATCAAGAGGCTGAACTTGAAGTTCATAGGCCCTAATGCAAAAAGGAAAATGGGGCCCACGGCTACCTAGTGTCATTTATAATACTGGTGTCTTCTTATGTGGCAGACTGCTACCTCTGCAGTTCTCATAACTACGCCCCGGGGGCCAACTTAAAATGTTATCTTAATATTGAAAGTTGCTGGCTGAGATCACTGTAGTAGTTAACTACAATCCGCCAAGGATTTCCCACATGCAAATGTTAAATAAGAATTTCCAAAACCTTTTAATATTGATTTTGGCTAAATCTTGGTCTCTGCAGCCACTTAAAAGATTGAAAGTGAAGAATCTTTAATCCATAAACGTACGATTGAGAAATATTCGCGTTCGACAGATTGCTGGGCAATGGCAAAGGAATTGAGACACCGATATGTCAGTGATTGATGCATCCTGAAGTCATGATAAGAAGCGCAGATAAATACTTTAATAAGGATGAGAAAACAAGGCAATGAACAAAGGAAAGGGTTCATTTAATTAACTTTTGCAATTATTCTCTGGGATTCCATTCAGCCTCATTTGATCTGCAGTATAAAGCAGAGGGGATGAATAGATTAGATGCCTTAGCATCTGCTGAGACAGGAAATTAATTTGAGACTACCCATAAGAAACAGGCCTTAGCGACAGATGACTGGTTACAGTCATGTAAAACGAGGTCTTCTTCTGCTGGATCTTTGTGGGTCAAAATAGTTTCTAAGCCCTGACTCAATAAAGACTGCTCTGGTGGGACAGTTCCAAATGGGGCTGTCTTCTGATGGCCCTTTTGAAGGATGGGTCCATTATTGTGTTGCAGCCTGGCCACGAGATGTTCCTATGTTATCCAAGTGGTCCACTCTAACTCTGAAAACATCAGCAGAACGTGGAGGAGAAAATGGGCTCCAACTTAAAGGGGTTTTGCCATGAAGTAAAACTGATGTGGGAAGCTTGCAAATGAAATAACAAACATGGTCACCATTCATTATTATTAAAAATTCTGGAGCGTTTTTGTTTTAGCTGCTCCTTTAGTGATCCATTGATTACAGCTCGTCTCCAGGAGACACGACCAGGGCTGAGAGCTCCTCCTGGGTGCAGCTAAAACAAAAATGGTGCAGAATTTTAAAAATGAATGATGGTAATGTGTATTATTTATTTGCAAGCTTCCCAAATCAATTTTACTTGGTGGTAAAACCCCTTTAAAGGGGTTTTCTCACTAGGCTGTTTCGCTGTGTCACAAGCAGTTTTATTCTCACTCTGTCTCCTCAGACTATGGGTAGCAGTGATAGCAGAGTAGCATATTCAGCTTCTAGGTGAGCCGTTACACTGACAAGCGTAGGAGATGTTATCTTCATTAAAAACAAGGTACATGTGCTGTGATGACTGAAAACAATGACTTATCTATAATCTTGTTACAGATAATTATTTTACTCTGGAGCTCAGTCCATCCATGTCACGTAGTCACCCCCTGCTCTAAACGCTCTGCTCTATTTAGATAACAGAGTTATGATCAGGCAACCAGGTACCCTTAGAAACCTGTGTGCACTTAGAGCATATAAAGTGTATCTTATCTCATAAAGTAAAATCTATTCACCAATGTATTTAGGAAATGTCTAAATGTAACTGTCCCTTCATGTGAGAGGTTGTCTCGCTACAAGGATTGCTGCTTTTTATATTAAAGATCTTCCAAAAACAAGTCACTTTGCAATATATGTCCATTAACAGTGTCCTACCTATTCCTAGATATCCCCTCCTGTATGGGCTGCATCAGCTGCTCAGGTCGCTATAGCTACAGACCTGTTTGATCTATCCTGATAGGCTGCCAGCACTGGTTGCTATAGCTACAGACCTGGCTTCTACTGCAGCCTAGTAGAAGCCAGTAAGCACCCCCCTGAATTCAAAATGAAACTAAGAAAACAGGATTGAGGTAAGATGAATCAGTGTAGTGAGACAACCCCTTTATGTTGAATTTGTATCTAACAAACAGAACAGGTAGATTTATTAAATGTAACTCCAGCACAAAAGTTTTTTTTTAGTTTTGGAAGGGGGAAGGGTTTTTACATATATTTTGCTGTCTCTGCCCCTGTTAAGAAGATTTCACCTCATTTTCACTCAGTGTGCTGCTGTGGCATGTGGCACTTATCGTTCACAGCTACTATCTGCTGTGGAACATGGAACGACAAGTGCCAGCATGCCCCATAAGCCTTCATTTGTAACTAGGGGACAGATGTAAGCCGGAACGTTGTAAGTCGGGGACTGCCTGTAGTCTTTTTCTGCACTGAGGAGGAGCTTTCTTCACACTTATTGCTGATAATATTTACACTTCTCAGACCACAGCCAACCAGATGGAAGTACCATCAAGCCAACCTCTCACTGCTGTGCTATCAGAGCTAAAAGAAGGGAAGTCAGAGAGAGTAATGTACATAGGGGAACGTAAAAAAATTATATCCTAAAAATCAAACACCCACCCAGTTGCATATGGCTCCAGTTGCATATGGCTGGTCAATATGTGAAAAGCAAACTGTTAATGGAAGTGTCCTTTTAAGGTTAACTTGAGGAAATATTTGTCCTATGCAAATACTCTCATGTAATCATTATCCTTTGTCATAATATGGACACATTTCAGGTAGACGTTACATTAGATTAACCCTCTCAGGGTTTAATGCCCTTTATATTGACGCCTTAAGTCATCCTCCCAAAGATCTATAGTGTTTGCCAAGGACAAGCAGGACAGGAAACAAGTAAGTAAGTATAACAGCATATTTCTATCCAGAGGGTATAACCTGTGCCCTGGAGCTAATTGAGAATAAATCCACTTACACATTAGATCAATAATCCCAAGAAGTACTGTGCAAACACTTCCTGAACTAAGACCTATGTACAGTAAATCATTGCTAGAATAAGCGTGCCATCAGCTACCTGCAGGCCACGCTGTACCGACTGCAGGACAAGTATTTCTCACACTTATGCATAATATCATGCTGGTAGAGTAATAACATTGGGGCAGATTTATCAATACTTTCTAATACTTAGACAGTGTAAACTTAGACTAGACAGTCTTAAAATGTGCAACATTTATTATAGTGTTAATAAATCTGGTTCACGTTTAGACTGTCAAGTCTAACTTTGCACCATCTATTATTTGGCTTAATTTATTTAACTATTTGCATCAAAATTTTGGCACATCCTTTTGACACGTGGAGCCACATGTATGAACCTGTATAGGTCTAAAACTCACTTTTTTGCTCATAGGTTACTATAGAGTGAGTTTTAGAAGTAAACAGTTTTCATACATGTGGCCCATGGTGTTGCAAGTTAAGCTATACCCCCTCTCCATAGAACTATCCCCCTTTTAGCAAGGTCATGCTCCTTTTTTTCGGACGAGGCACAAAAGTGTCTAGAAAATAAATGTGCAGTAAAGCACGTACACCACTACAGATACAGCATTGCTCAGTGTCTAGTGGGAAAACTAGAACCATAGTTTGTAATGTGGACTAGGCACAGATTTTTCCACTCATGGACAAGATTGGACTGGCCGAAAGGGGACTAGAGGAAACTCCTAGTAAGGCGCTGGTTATGATGGGCACCTTTCATGGAGAAAAAAAGAGGCAGAGTGCAAGAGTCATGTGCAATATATGCAGTCTTCTATAGTATCTCCACTGGTGGCCCCCAAGAACAGCCGTACTGATGGGCCACAGGCACCCCACTCCAACACTACTATGAAATCCACATTGCAGAGAACAAATAAGTTACATCACTTATTAAGACAATTACCACATGGGTTCCCACCATTGGGTAGAGAGGACATGAATTAGCTGGGGTACCATCAGGGCAGTAGTTGTGGTACTGCTCACTCTTTTGCTCATGTGACCCATGGTGTCGCAAGCTAAGCTATGCCCCCTCTCCATAGAACTATACCCCTTTTAGCAAGGTCATGCTCCTTTTTTTCGGACGCGGAACAAAATTGTCTAGAAAATAAATGCTAGTAGTATAATGTTGTACCGTGTTAGCCATAGAAAGTAGTGGAAGAGTGAAGAAATCAGGCGATACCTTTTTCAGGCTAACTGAGTATATTTGATGGTGAGCTTTCGAGAGAAATATATATATATATATATATATATATATATATATATATATATATTGCAATTTGTTATTTTTAAGAATTCTAGGACCCTTTGAAGGTCCATGTCTTTTGTGTATAAAAAGTATGTGAAATTTAAATTTCTTGTATAACATCTTGTCTGAAGAAGGGTGCTAGTTCTCTCGAAAGCTCACCATCAAATATACTCAGTTAGCCTGAAAAAGGTATCGCCTGATTTCTTCACTCTTCCACTAGAAAATAGATGTGCAGTAAAGCATGTACACCACTACAGATATAGTATTGCTCAGTGTCTAGTGGGAAAACTAGAAGCAACCTTGAGGTTATAGTTACATATGATTTTGCAGCAGTTAATGGATGCAGATGTGCCCCATTAAATAGGGATAACCCAATTTAATTAGGCTTATCCACAGGAATGCCACACCAAAATATACAGCTAAAACTTAACTTTTATTGTATACACTTAAAACTATATAATATGATTTTTTGAAATAAAATAACAAATTGCTTCCATAGAGATATCCATAGCCATTACTCATAAGTCAGTGAGATAAATACTGTATACACTTTGTTATGCCGGATTATATATTATGATGAAAACAACATACCCACATGACCGGATTAGATACACGATTAGATGGGTGTAGAAAAGACACATACGTAGAGACTTAATATGTCCGATAAAAAAGCCTAAAATCTTCTCTATATGTACCTACTGGTCCCTATTACACCCTATCTAACAGGTGTGGACCCCGTCCCAAAAAGGACGACCCCACCTATTGGTGGCTAACTCCTGACTCAAACTATAATACTGAGATATTAGGAAACAAATATATTACTGCATAGTCTGGAAAAAACACCCGAAACGTTTCCCCGTTACTGGTGCGGTTCTTCAGGGGAAAAAAATATATCCAAACAGCTTTATGCAGCAAATCATAAACATGTATTGATATTAACTGCTAAAAAGTCGCTAGAATCAGCGATCAATCAGATATATCTATGGGCCCATATAGATAAAAAACGTGGGCATCCACAGGAATGCCACAACTAATATCAGTGCCCCTTGTAGAAAAAGCATCTGGGTCCCGCATTCATTATTAGTTCCTCTTCTGCACCATCAGTAGACCCCTATCTTCTTAAATTTGATCAGGGCCCCTGACAGCAGTATCACAACTACTGCCCTGATGTTACCTCAGCAAATTCATGTCCTCTCTACCCAATGGTGAGGAACCCATGTGGTAATTGTCTCAAAAAGTGATGTAACTTATTTGTTCTCTGCGATGTTGATTTCATAGTAGTGTCGGAGTGGGGTTATTTATTGGAGTCCATTCTACATATACTATAGAAGACTGCATATATTGCACTCCGCCTACTCCATTAAAGGGGCCCATCATACCCAGGGGCTTACTAGGAGTTTCCTCTAGTCCCCTGTCGACCAGTCCAAGCTTGTCCATGAGTGCAAAAATCTGTGCCTAGTCCACATTACAAACTATGAGATGGATTCCCTTTAACATATAATGGGACACAGATTCCAAATCAAATGCAAGCGAGCTCTGGGCTAATATCCCATTTTGTGACCATAGCCTAAGTCTAGTCTAAAGGGGGTTAAAATGACTTATGGTGGAAAACTCCAATTCTACAAGCCAACTTTGTAATTGATTGGAGAGAGGAACAAGAAGACACAAAATTTGCCAAATTATAGCTCTTATTGTAGGCTGGGTTGCTTTTACAATGATCTCAAATGATTTAAATTCAAAGCCAATGTAAAAAAATTAGAAATACCCATAGCTTTAGGAGCTTTGACACTCCAGTAAACCTGTTCTTCATAACAATAATTTTGAAATCTAAAAACTTGCAGATAGAAGTGGCCACTGAACTTAGAGTGGCACAGAGTGTCATCAGCAGGTTGCAACAGAGAGACTGGAAGAGTCATAGAAAGGCAAAGAAGTGGACTTCTTTTGGCTCTATCACACAATGATGACTGCTTCATGGTAAACAATATCCTTCGGAACCAGATGATGAATGTAACACAACTACAGTTTAAGGGATGTGAGAGGCAACCAAGTGTCACGTCAGACCATAAGTAACCGTTTATATCAGCATGGTCTGCGTGTTAGATGACCTGAACAAACCACCAGGAAAGGGTACCTGACCAGCATGATGAGAAGGACTGTTTAAATTTAGATTCCCTAAATTTATTGGGCAACTCAGGGATTAAACACCTGTTGGGAATTTTGTCATTAAAGGGGTTGTCTCATCTCAAAGTTTCATAGGATGTATGAATGAAATAATGCTGCTTTGCTCTGTCACTTCCTGGTCAAGCTGTCTTTAATTAGCATATGAGCTCCATGTATTCAGACTTCTGCTAATTAGATAAATGTCATGCTGCCAGGTCCAGCGAAGCTCCTGAGTTAAAGTAAACAGTAATAATTACTGGCTTTTGTCTGAAAGAACAGATAACAAACAAGCTCTCACTGTCCGGAGTTCTGTGCTGCCTCTGCCACAACCTGTGTGATGATGTCACTCCCTGCTATCAGATAAAACAAACAGTAGGGGGGGGGGGGAAGTACACAGGTCGGTCATTTGGGGAACCACAGAGAGCACAGAAGATGATATAATCACTTGTAGCTCCTTAACAAAAAAAAAAAAATGAACAATGCAATATATTTGGAAAACATCTTCATTTAGGTCGACATGTATGAAGCTCGCCGGGTTGGGGCGCGCTTTTCCGCTAGTTTTCCGGCAAAATCTGCGCCTGATTTATGTCGGGGCCGGGGCGCGCTCATACATAGCATGTAAAGTCCGCCGCGCCTCGCCTGTGTGTGGGGCGCAGTGCGGGGACTTAGGCGCAGTGCGGCGCTGCGCCGAAGATTCGCCGTCCGAGGAGGTGCACTCATACATGCGGGGAAAAGTTCCCTGCGCCTCGCCAGTGTGTGGGGCACAGTGCAGGGACATGGGCGCAGTGCGGGACTTAGGCGCCGTGCGGGACTGCGCCGAAAATCTGTTCCGATGCAAGACAGGCTGGAAAACAGCGAGAAATCATTCCACATGTCGGTGCGGAGTATGAATCAAAAATCGCCTTTATAAAGGCGGAAAACATTCTCAGAAAAAGAGCTGAAACCTAAAAAATAAAAAATACATAAAACAAAATCACTTTCCAATATCCTAATTCAAGAATTAGGATATTGGAAATTGCCGGGAAATACAGTAATTCAAATTCTGAAAGCTATTCTCATTGGTCGGCATAAACCGGCCAATCAGAATAGGAGCGACATTGAACCATTAAAACCTATGGAGAACTATTGACCAATCAGAATCAAAGGCGGGACAGTTCAAAATACTGATTGGTAGAGCTAGCGGGGACTCGTCCAGCTTAGCCAATCAGAGCGCGAGCTACTTTCTCATAGAGTTCTATGGGGAAAAGAAATTCCGAGCGAGCTCTGTGATTGGCTAAGTTAAAAGAGGCGCCGTTATTTGGACCAATGGGAGAGCGAGCGACGCTCCTATGGGTTTTCTAATGCAATCTGAAATAAAACTGTACATGGCCGAAATCAAATGATAAGACTACAGAAGTTGTCCCGATGTGTATATAAAATGAATAATAATATGGGGGTAACGAAAAAAAAATATTAAATCAATAAAATCATGTTTATTTCTTTATTTTCGTTATCCAAGGATAAATAGTATGGGTGCAACGAAAATAAAGAAATAAACATGATTTTATTGATATAATATTTTTTTCGTTACCCCTATATTATTATTCATTTTATATACACATCGGGACAACTTCTGTAGTCTTATCATTTGATTTCGGCCGTGTACAGTTTTATTTCAGATTGCATTAGAAAACCCATAGGGAGCGTCTCGCTCTCCATTGATCCAACACTGCTTCTTTTAACTTAGCAATCAAAACAGACTCTAAATTTCCCCGCCGCATTAACCAATCAGCTCTTTTCTGCCTTTTTACTGTATTTTGAACTGTCCCGCCTTGGATTTTGATTGGTTCAAAATTCTCCATAGGCTATAATGGGTCCATAGGCTCCTATTCTGATTGGCCGAGATAGCCAAGCCCCCGCTAGCTCAACCAATCAGCTTCATTTTGCTTGCATTTTTACTGTATTTTGAACTGTCTCCTGCCGTTGATTCTGATTGGTCAATCGTTCTCCATAGGTTTTAATGGTTCACTGTCGCTCCTATTCTGATTGGCCGGTTTATGCCGACCAATGAGAATAGCTTTCAGAATTTGAATTACTGTATTTCCCGGCAATTTCCAATATCCGATTTCTTGATATTGCGCCGTTCTAGATTTTTGGAAAGTGATTTTTTTTAAATTATGTTTATTTTTGAGGTTCAGCTCTTTTTCTGACACTGTTTTCCTTCTTTATAAAGGCGATTTTTTCGGAATCATACTCCTGCTGCACGGAGTGGAGCGCCGAGATTTCTGTCGCGATCTTCGATCTGTTTCCTCGCATGTTCCGATCCTGCTTCACTTCGCCGCCGGAGCATTTAGACCAAAATAAACCAGGTCTGCCTGTCGGAGCTGCCGAGCGCTGCACTGCGCCTCGCTTTGCCGACTCGCCATCATACATGCCTCGGAGTTTTCGAACACGGCGCATCCCGCCCCGGAACGCCTACCCCGCGCCCACACCGCGCCCATTGCTCGCCCCTTCATGCAGGGCGCAGCTGAAAGTGGCGAACGCTGCGCCTAACACTGCATCCCTGCGTCCGACAGCGGGATTCGGGCCAGGAGGCGCAGGATACGCCAAAAAACAGCTGTAAAGCCCGTTCATACATGTCGCCCTTAGTGTTCCCAACATGTTGAAAGCTCTTTGTAGTGAGACAACCCCTTTAAGCTCCTTTTTAGAGATCAGCAAGTTGTGCAAAAGGTACTGAAACATTAAACAGTGGCACATGTGCATCTAAAGGTAAGAGATGGTCTCATTGAGTGGATTTAAAAAAAATGTTCAAGAAATATTACGGTCACCCTGAAATTTCAACTTAACAGCAAATATCCATAACTTTTTGTGAACAGTGTATTTGCTATATTTCCCACAATTAGATATGTGTCTCTCTTTGACCAATTAAAAAGTTGGGAGGTATGTAAAGGGTGTGTTAATATATATATTGCTTAGTCATGTACAACATGGCGTACAGTATATAAGACCTGGTAAATGTAGTATATGTCAGGGGATAGCGGGTCTAATTTCTAAAACTCTCTAATAGTAAGACTGTCTTTGTTGCCCATAGCAACCAATTAGAGCTCAAATTTCATTATTCCAAAACAGTACAAGAAATGAAAGCTGAGCTATGGAAGGTTGCTATGGGCAACAAAAGACAATTTAACACTTGGACAGTTTTGATAAATGAGGCCCAGCATTTCTCCAATCCAGAGCACGAGGCACCATACCCAATCTCCACTTATCGAATGTTTTCCTTTACCCGTCCAAGCCAGGTATACAGAATACATATATTAATCAATGAAAAGGGAACAACAACAAAAGTGATGCTGATACACCAGGAATCTGTAACAGAACCAAATCGGAATACCAAATGTAATCCCTTCAGTGCCAGTACTTTGCTGTATTGGCATTTTATATAGTGTTAATGCTGCTGATGACATCCAAAAGAATCTCATCTTAAAGAGTAACAGCACCTATAATGGCTTTTAAGCACTATATGAGTCTGGGTTAGGAGTAGATGTAAAAAATAGAAAAGGTATTTTGGAGCCCTAGACAAACTAACCAATGGCGATGCACACTTCACAGAAAATTCAAATGCTGGCCCTGACCTGATGCATGGTGCCTGCTGCTACCCCACCCCTCGCCCTCCCACTTACCCACAAGGACACAGTCTATCCGTCCCCTCTGCGCCTCCTTCCCCCCCAGTCAGGGCCATCCCACCTTCCCCACAAGGACACAGTCCACCATTTATGTCTCTCCTTACCCTCCAAAGCACATCGGTCCCACATCCCCCACAAGGACACAGTCCAGTGGCTATCCTGTTGCTTACCTCCCAAGACAGGTCCATCCCACTCCCCACAAGGCTATTGATTAACCTTCACCCCGTCCCCGAATCGGGTCTGGTCCCACTCCCTAACAAGGACAAAGTCCAGCGGCTATCCTTCCCGCCCCCTGAGACAAGCCGTTTCCACCTTCCAGAAGGACACAGTCCATAGCTATCCTCTGCTTATCCCCAAGACAGATCTTCCCAATCTCCACAAGACATTGGCTAACCCTCAACCCTCCTCGATCAGGTTCCATATTCTACAAGAACATCCAGCGGCTATCTTCCACCGATTCCCCCTGAGCCGTCGTTCCACCTTCCCTACAAGGCAAAGTCCAGCGCTACCTTCATTTCATCCTGAGCCAGGTCCGCATCTACCTTCCCTACAAGGACACAGTCCAGTGCTATCCTTCACCGCCACCCGAGCCAAGCCGATCACACCTTCCCTACAAGCACCAGGTCCAGTGGCTATCCTCACGCATCCCCTGAGCCAAGTCCGTCCCACACCTTCCCTTACAAGGACACAGTCCAGCAGCTTCCTTCACCCCCCCCTAGCCATATCTCACACCTTGCTCTTAAAGGACACAGTCCATTAGCTATCCCTCTGCTTATCCCCCAAGACAGATCTGTCCCAATTCCTCCACAAGACTATTGGCTAACCCTCAACCCTCCTCCCCGAATCAGGTCCATCCCACCTTCCCTTACAAGGACACAGTCCAGCGGCTATCCTTCACCGCCATCCCCTGAGCCAAGTCCGTCCACTTCCTTTTAAAGGACAAAGTCCATTAGGCTATCCCCCTTATCCTCCAAGAAGATCTGTCCCATTCCTACAAGACACATCATTGGCTACCCTCAACCACCATCCCTAACCAATCAGTCCACCCTTCTTTAAAGGACACAGTCAGCGCTATCCTTCACCTGCTATCCCCCAGCAATCGTCCATTCCCACAAGACAAGTCCGCGCTATCCTTCACCTTCATCCCCTGAGCCAAGTCCGTCCCACCTTCCCTTACAAGCACACAGTCCAGTGGCTATCCTTCACCGCCATCCCCTGAGCCAAGTCCGTCCCACCTTTCTTTTAGAAGGACACAGTCTAGCAGCTATCCCTCTGCTTATCCCCCAAGACAGGTCTGTCCCAATTCCTCCACAAGACTATTGGCTAACCCTCAACCCTCCTCCCCGAGTCAGGTCCGTCCCACCTTTCCTTACAAGGACACAGACCAGCGGCTATGCTTCACCTTCATTACCTGAGCCAAGTCCGTCCCACCTTCCTTTAGAAGGACACAGTCCAGCAGCTATCCCCCTTCTTTTCCCTTAAGCCAGTTTTGTCCCACCTTGCCCAAAAAGGACAAACTCCAGTGGTTATCTCTCCTGTTAGCTGTTTGCCGTTAGGGAAAAAAATGGCCAATATTTCTCAACTTACACCAGTACAATAATAAAAAGTAATTTATGATATAAATATAATTAAAATTATTAATAAAAAAATATTTAAAATTAATTAAAAATATTAAATAAATTATATGAATTATACATATATAAAATTATATTAATATTAATATATATTAAATTATATATCCCAAAAATATAAAAATATTTCCAGCCTATCTATAGCCTTTATACATGTTTGACACATTACTTCTATAATGCGCCAAACACACAGACGAGGCGCGGTGAACTTTAGATACTATTTATGAACGCACAAAATACACTTTCATACATTGGGCACATTATACACTGAAAAATAGATGAGAAAATGCATTTCTATCCACCTAGTTCCATACATGTCTCTCTTAGTGTTCATAGAAGCTTTTTTCTCTATTATGTCTTTAATTTTGTGCCTTATGAACAGCTTTGAGTAGTGAAGTAAGCAGAGGCTGCAGCGGTGATGTTCCTGTTCAGCAGAATAAGACAGAAAACAGAAGACGGGTTTTTATTATTTTTCTGGACACCACTACCTTATTATTACGTTGTTAAAACAACTGGATAATCCTCTTAGTTGACGCCAGCATGCAGCCTCCTTCAATGGCCGAACACATTTCCCACATTCTGCAATATTACCTTCAAACTTGTGCAGCCGGCTGCGGAAGTGTGTGATCCTCAGGGTTGGAATACATTGGGCAATCTCGACACAGCATTACAAAGCAATGTTCATCAGTGTTCACTGCTCGTTTATGGGCCCTCAGTTTAATGAGTCTTCATTTGCAAATCTTTGCGGTTACTAGTTAAACTAATTGAAAATTCCTGGTGGTTGGTAGCGATTCCCTGCAGCGTCATGGCCGCACCGTGACCATGCCGAGATTGTGCTGTGCATTTCTGCCATCTAGGTGAACAACAATTTTACCCAGCAAACCATTTGGTTGCTAATATTCAAAGTTTTTGCCCAGAATATGCTCCATAAAGTGTTTTTCCACCACAAACATTAATGGCATATCTATAGTCAGTGATAGGTAAAGTTTCCACTTCTAGGACCCCTACCTATCTCGAGAATGAGCCCCGAAACCTCTCCGTTTTGAACAGATTGGTGCTCAGAACGCTCTCTACAGAGCTTTGTCACAGGTTTTTGGTGACATCATCACATTGAAACACAAAGCATAGAGAAATACGAGACTGTACAATAGAACTAAACCAAACCATAATAAGAAAAAACATCAATGTGACATCATCAGTACAAAACCCAGGCAAGAAATAATGAAAAATGACTTCATCACAACTGAACACATCTTACACAGCTGCCAACAGCCCTGAGAAAAGAAGTGGTCCTGACCATAAGTGGTGGGATTGAGGCACACCTGGGCATTCTTAGGGGCGCCTGAAGTGGTCGTAGGGCAGGGCTTAAATGTCCCCAACTTATGCTGCCAACTACGAATTTATATATAAATATACAGATCATCACGACATCATCATATTTTAACCTAAGATAGATAACACCACAATAACTTGGTTCTAAGGAACTCAAGGCTTCTCTATAACCATGGAAACACTACCCTGGGGTGCTTTGGGGCTACCTTGTTATGGATCTACAAAGCACAGAAAGTAGCTGATGCTTCAACAGAGGTGAACAACAATTTTACCCAACAAACCATTATGCTGATAATATTTAACTTGCAAAACGTGACACATTATTCGGCTCAGTTTTTGGCCATGTCCCGTGCCCAGAATATGCTCCATAAAGTGTTTTTCCACCACAAGCCTTAATGGCATATCTATAGGCAGTGATAGGTAAAGTTTCCACTTCTAGGACCTGTACCTATCTCGAGAATAAGCCCCGAAACCTCTCCGTTTTGAACAGATTGGTGGTCAGAATGCTCTCTACAGAACATAGAGAAATACAAGACTGTATAATAGAACCAAACAAAACAAAAACATCAATGTGACATCATCAGTACAAAACACAGGCAGGAAATAATGAAAATTTACTTCATCACAACTGGACACATCTTACATAGTTGCCAACAGCACTGTGAAAAGGAGTGGTCCTGACCATAAGTGGTAGGGTTGAGACATTCCTGGGCATTTTTAGGGGTGTCTGAAGTGGTCTTAGGGCAGGGCTTAAATGACCCCGAATTATGTTGCCAACTACTAAGTTATATATAAATATACAGATCATCATGACATCATCATATTGGAACCTAAGACAGATAGCACCACAATAACTTGGATCTAAGGAACTCAAGGCTTCTATATAACCATGGAAATACTAACATGGGGTGTTTTGGGGTTACCATTTTATGGATCTACAAAGCACAGTAAGGAGCTGATGCTTCAACAGAGAAAAGAAAATGTATCTTAGCAGCATGGTGACTCAGTGGTTAGCACTATTGCCTAGAAGCACTGACTCCTGGGTTCATATCCCAAGGACAACATCTGCAAGGAGTTTGTATGGTCTTCTCTGTGTTTGCATGGGTTCCCATTTTCTCCCACCCTGGGTCCTTCATTTCCACCAAACTAAAAAAAAAAAAAATACTGACTTTAATCTAAAAATTAAACTATGAGCCCCAATGGGGACTGGTCCACAGTGGATAAAGACAATCCCTGACAAGTGCTGTGGAATATAAGAGCGTTATATAAAGGAATAATAAAAAAAAATGTTAGGCACAGGTTCAAGAAATGTAATCTAGAGTTCTCTGTTAGACCATAACACCGGTCAAAAAAGGTGCATGAGGCCCCAGCAGTGGAGTTGATTCTTGAGGCCCTCCAGTGATGTTAATTCTTGTGGTCCAGCAGTGGAGGTGATTCTTGGGGCCACCAATGGAGTTGATTTTTGGGACCCAGCAGTGGAGTTCATTCTTGGGGCCACCAGTGCAGTTGATTCTTTTGACCCAGCAGTGGAGTTAATTCTTGGGGCCCACCAGTAAAATTGATTATTGGGGTCTAGCAGTGGAGTTAATTCTTGGGACCCACCAGTAAAGTTGATTATTGGGGCCACCAGTGGAGTTGATTCTTGTGGCCCAGCAGTGGAGTTAATTCTTGGGGTTCACCAGTGGAGTTGATTCTTGGGGCCACCAGTGGAGTTGATTAGTGGGGCACATTCTACTGCTATTGTACAGCACACGTGTATATCTCTTGCCCTCTGCCTCTTGCTTTTTGCCTTTCTCCCTGAAAAGAAGCCCCAGGCCTGACAATATGCAAGAGCCCCCTGTGGGCCAATTCGAGCCTGAATGGGAGGGGTTATATGTATAGAGAGGCTTTCAGGAGTGTTATGGAAAGAAATGCTGCTGCTAAAGTTATGGGAATATACATTTGTAATCATTGGGTAAAATGTCTGCCAATTTTGAAGATAATGAGATGCTGCTTTCAAGATTGTTGCTGCTCAGAGATGTCACATAAATCTCTCCTTACTGCCAGGGAAAGGATAGAAGGCTCAGAGCCAAACTTATAGCATCGCTCCCAGTTAGTGCAGTATGTCTCCTGAAAACAGCTAGGAATAGCTTGTCATAACCCGACAAGGGTGGCCGGATATAACATACAAATAAAACGAAGATGTAAAAATATCCATTATGGAGGGAGGATCTCACAACAGAATCAGCATTGTCGAGCAATTGTGAAATAAAGGTTTTTAAGGATCCATATTCTCCTGACATTTGATGGATCCTTGACAATTAGTGGAATACATGAACACAATCTGACCACAATGATGGGCACAGATTCCTGACTAGGAACATCATATGATCCCCTTATTATACCATATTTACTATTTTGCCATAGGCAAACTTAAACTCTATCAGTTCTCAATCTATAAAACACTAAAACGTAACTTTTATTATGTATAACACTTAACCTCGATACACACTATTTAAAAACCTGATTTCTAACCTCTCAATTTGCCCCTTTCTAATTGTGAAGGAATAACTCCTTTTCTATTATCAAGTCTGGTGGAACGCCACCTATTAGCAGGGAAACCCTATATATACAGTGATTTGCTAACTCCAAAAAGGAATCCAAAACATCTTACTTGGGCAGTCATCCCTAATCTGATGGGCATGAAACATATAAGGTTTCCTTGTGAGACCCTCTGCAGCGGGTGACACTGTAGAAAGAGGTGAGAAATCACAAATTAAAATGTCATGCCTGACCTCCCCAACATGTTTCACCAGCTAACTGGCTTCATCAGGGGATAGAGAACCTCTATTCTATTCATTCACAATTAGAAAGGGACAAATTGAGAGGTTCGAAATCAGGTTTTTAAATAGTGTGTATCGAGGTTAAGTGTTATACATAAGTTTTGGTGCTTTATAGATTGAGAACTGATAGAGTTTAAGTTTGCCTATGGCAAAATAGTAAATATTGTCATTAAAAGTCACTCTTTGTTCTCTTGCTAGATTCCCATTTTTTTTTAGACTATTTGACTTATTATACCATATCTCATTATGGGTCATCTTATTTCTCTCTAGCAATCCATTAGTATTTTTTAGCAATGAAATTAATTAGTTTGAGCATTTACATGCAATCCAGTTGGCAGTAGGAAGCTTAAAGGGGTTCTCCACTTTGGACAATCCCTACTTGTTACATGGGTTTGTAGAAAATGGGACGCCTAGCAAACAACTGTAGTTTGTGGGAAAGCCTGACAATGAAGTGTATAACTTCTCTGCAGCGCAGCCACAGGAGAAATGAGGTATTACACGGTGCCCATTCTAATCAAGGGTTTTCTTCAGTAATGGACGGGACAGGTCCTCCAGAGCAAGAGATACTCTTTGCAATTTCTCACAACTTTTTCCAAAAGATGAGAATCCAGAACAAAGGATCCCTCTCTATGGACCTATAATTTAATAATAGGGTGTATGGAAATAGGTTTTCCAAACCAAAGAATCTCTTTAGTGTGTCGGTGGTTCCCTTAACCTACTGACGTACTTTGCAATCTTTCTTTCCCTAAAGCTGGGAGATTTTAGCTACACCCCAAAAACACCTATGAAAGCCCTTTGGTGCATGACTTGCATAACTCCACTCCTATTGATTCCCAGTAAGTGGGAGTCTCCCATAAAAAATGTGAGGGTTGTCCAACGTTCCTAATTGGCCCCCATACAGGGACACCAAGAATATTTCTGCCTGGATGTGGCCTATTCAGGGTTTCTTCTTCTGTGCTACCACTGCCAAGTTTTGACTTTCAGACATGAAACCATCATCAATCAAATTGCTTCATAGGCCTCCATAGCCATAAGGACGCTTCCTTTTCTGTTTTATTGTTTTGTTTCAAGCAAGTAATTCACTTTCAATGACCTGAAACATTTCTGGTGTAGAATATTTTTGGGTCACTTTTTAAGCCTACTTAGCCAGCTGCATACTTGCTGATCTTTTCTCTCCCGATTCAGGGAGATCTAAGCCCTGCCCCTCTAGATCACCCCTCTTTCACCCGGGAACATCCCCAAATGTATGGGAACACCCATTTTAAGGTGGTGTTTGATAAATCCAGCCCCTTTTGTGCCTCGGTTTCCAGGAGTCTCCGGGAAAAAAATGGTAGAGTTGACACATATATCCATGTGGTATGGTAAAGTAACGACTTCATATTAGATCCCTTTTCCATATCAACAGTCCAGACACCCTGGGAAAATGTGTGTTTTAAAGTAATTTGCAATATTTCTAACATAAAATATAACTGTGTTTTTTGTGTCCCCATTGATGCCACCACTAATCTTCTGGTGGTGGTTCTGGACATAATCTGTTCACTTTCTTCTCTGGGCAGCTGCTAATATAGATTCTTTTTATTTTCTCTAAAAGAACGAACCTCCTATATTATACTACCACGCCACTGCAGAGTCTCTGCTCCATTCTTGACAAGCTTGCAGAAAGATATTTTATTGCTTGCACTGCAGTGAACAGAGGATATTTATGCAGGTGACTACACTGAGACCTGGCTATAAGGGGAGTGACTGAGCATGTGTGTCCAGAGGCAGTCAGCTCAGAAGGTGGACGTGGACATCGCTGTACACTTTGAACAGAGGATTACTACACATATACCTGACTGAGCATGTGTGTCCACCAGCAGTGACCTCAGAAGGTGAACAAGGACATTGCAATACACTGTGAATGGAGGATTACTACACATAGTCCTAGCTGTGAGGGGAGTGACTTTGCATGTGTGTCCACCAGCAGTCAGCTCAGAACGTGGACATGCACAGAGCCATATGCTGTGAACAGAGGATAGCTACAGAGTCCTGAGGAGAGTAATTGACATGTGTGTCCATTAGCACTCACCTCATTAGGTGGACGTGCACTTTGCCATACACTATGAACAGAGTATAACTGTAGAGACCTGGCTGTGAGGAGAATGACTGAGCATATGTGTCCACCAGCAGTCAGCTCATTAGGTGGAGGTGCTCTTTGCCATACACTAGGAACAGAGTATAACTATGTAGAGACCTGGCTGTGAGGAGAATGACTCAGCATATGTGTCCACCAGCAGTCAGTTCAGAAGGTGAAAATGAACATAGTTATATACTGTGAAGAGAGGATTATTAGTGAGTCCTGGCTATGAGGAGAGTGACTGGCCATGTATGTCCCCCAGCACTCATCTCATTAGGTGGACGTGAACATTGCTATAGACTATGAACAGAGGACCACTACACAGAGTCCTGGCTGTGAGGAGAGTGACTGAGCATGTGTGCCCACCAGCAGATTCAGGTCAGACAGTTACAGTGAAGGTGGACATTGAATCTAGTTATGACATTCAACTGGGGGAAGACAGAACGTGAAGAGAGGATTATTAGAGAGTCCTGGCTATGAGGAGAGTGACTGAGCAAGTGTGCCCACCAGCAGTCAATTCAGAAGATAGACATGCACATAGCTATACACTATGAACAGAGGATAACTACAGAGTCCTGGCTATGAGGAGAGTGACTGAGCATGTATGTCCCCCAGCACTCATCTCATTAGGTGGACGTGGACATTGCTATAGACTATGAACAGAGGACCACTACACAGAGTCCTGGCTGTGAGGAGAGTGACTGAGCATGTGTGCCCACCAGCAGTCATTTTAGAAGATGGACATGCACATAGCTATACACTATGAACAGAGGATAACTACCGAGTCCTGGCTATGAGGAGAGTGACTGAGAATGTGTGCCCACCAGCACTCAGTTCATTAGGTGGACGTGCACACTGCTATACACTGAATGATAGATGGCGGCATACTAAGTAAACCTTATCTCCTTTTACTGAAACATTTTAAACGGCCAACATTTGATCTATGATGGTGAATAATCCTTTTATCCCATTTAAAGTTAACAACTCAAATAAGGGGAAAAATAAGGTTTTTTTTTTCAGACACTGAAAACAGATGTGCGCTTAGAGGCCGCTGGAGTCCTGCATGTGATATTGACTCTTCATGTGTGTACAAGGCAGGGAGGCGCTCGGTGCTTGTTGTCAGTGCTGGAATCATCTCCCGTTTTGTATTCAGCGTCAGGCCTGCCTCGCTGTCACAAGAAGCCCAGTGTGAGAAGAGTCTTTCTATGAAGTGAATCTTGTTACCATGGAGCAGACTTTCTCATAAGATACAGAGGATCTGCTCTCCCGGGACTGAGACTTCGAGATAAAATCCGCAGAAGGTTACACCAGGTTAAAGACAAACCCCGGTGTTATCGGCTTTGTCTCTCCTGCACTACTCTGCTCATTCAAGACTCAATTTCCAATCTATTGCCTGTATATACATTACAAGATTTTATGCTATGTTCACCAGAATGTGCAGAACAGTGAGGCAGAATTTTTGATTTTGTGATCATAGAAACAGCATAGTTTTCTTCTTAGAAGGGTTGAATATAGGGACAAACTCTTAAAGGGGTTTTGCTACGAAGTAAAATTAATGTGGGAAGCTTGCATACTAAATAATAAACATTTCCTTTAGTGATCCATAGTGTACAGCTCATCTCCAGGGGATACGACCAGGGCTGAGAGCTCCTCAGGGTCCTCCTGGTCAGTCCTGGTCAGACATCACCTCTCCTCTCAGGCAGCTACTGAGTGTTCAATCCCAGGTGTTGCCATTTTATTCCTGTGCTCTGTGCTCCTTAGTAATTAGTCAAACAGTGCAAATAAATAAAAAAAAGAAACCTCAATCAGGTCTGTGCATTGATAAAGAGAAAAAAAGTCCACAGGTTTGGTTCCTGCAGGAATTTGAACCTAGGACCCTTGTGCTGTGAGGTAAAAAAACTTTACCTTTCAGCTGCTCACAATACTTTAAATAAACAGACCCATCTTTGACTACAGAGAGGAAAGGCCTGGTGATGTCATCCTGCTGGGTCACAGGATATGCAATTCAAACAAATTACACACGCCCCATTCTGAGCACACAGAGCTGAAGAGCTGGATACAGGAGGTATGAGATGAGTTCATGGCAAAATCCCTTTAACATATAAATCAACTGCATGGGTGCAAGGCTGCAATCAAGGGGTGGAAGCAGGTAACAAGAGACGTTTTTTTTTCACTACTCTGTGGACAAGACCAGGTGGAAACAAAGGATATCGGGATATTATCATATTACCATATTACTATATGATGCTTAAAGGGTATTCCCATCTCACTGATTCACTTTAAACCAGTAGGCAAGGGTTTAACAAATACATTGCTGTTCTGATTTTGCTTCATTTCAGAGTTACAGCAGATCTTATCTTCTGCTTGTTGACACAAACTTCTCTAGTTCCCGACCACCCACCTTTACTCTGGCAGTGGTGAGGAGCTTCCTCTCGTAACAAATACAGCTCTGCTAGCTCAAACATATAGCCAGACATCCTGCTTGGGCAGTGTCATGGTTTTTCTCAAACCCCATCATTTGCATTTGTCTGTGATTTTCCTTTGTAAATTGCTAGTTAGGCTAATGTAAGGACTCGCAAGACAATGACGACCCTTGAGGTCGGTTGTGAGCTTTCGTATATTGGACAAAATACCAACAAATACCTCATCTTTGATGTTTTTTCAGTAGTTTTGCCCTGTAATAATGAGGAGCAGAGGGTGTTGTTGTGTGTTGGGCACTTGGAATATGTTGGGGAACCCGCTTAATTGAACATTAAAGGGGTTGTCTCACTACAAGGATTGCTTTTATGTTAAAACAAGTTACTTTGCAATAGATGTCCATTGCCAGTGTCCAATCTATTCCTGGCTATCCCCTCTCGTATGGGCTGCATCAGCTTTTCAGGTCGCTATAGCGACAGATCTGTTTGATCTATCCTGATAGGTTGCCAGCACTGGTTGCTATAGCTACAGACCCTTTTGATCTCTCCTGATAGGCTGCCAGCACTGGTTGCTATAGCTACTGACCTGGCTTCTACTGCAGCCTAGTGGAAGCCAGTAAACACGCCCCTGAATTCAAAATGAAACCAAGAAAACAGGACTGAGGTAAGATGAATCAATGTAGTGAGACAACCCCTTTAAGGGCATCATCAATAGGAGATAAGCCAGCATGGTGCACCACACGTAACTGTATACCAGTCACCTATAAAAAAACTTTATCTATGTGTGTTTGTAATACAAGCAGTCACCCCCTCATGGACAGTAGGCATCTGAGTGCATGTTCATCAATATTCTTCTACCTGAGCAATCTCCCCTGTATGATATTGTGACTTTTCTGCATACTGGTGTGAACTGGTTCTTATCCACTGGGTAGTTTTTTTCACTAAGCAATTGCTCCCCTCATGGATAGGTGTGTGAGCGATTGTTCATCAGTAATCTGTACCTGTTCACCTTCTCCCATGTAGCACTGAGGCTTACATTATTATTACATTATTATATACGGGAATGTTTTTTTTGTCCAGGCATGGAGCTGTGAGTATGGCCGTGCATCTGTGTTTTTAATTAAATCATTTCCCATTTTTCTGTGAGACAAATGGGTCAGTAAATGCTTCACAAATCCACCGATCAACCAGCTTCCAGTCCAACACAGTAAGAATTTAAAATTCCACAATTAGTATATTAGTTTCAATAATAAAATTTGGTCTGCGTGATAAATCGTAGCTTCCAAAGACTTGAACAAACAGTGCAAGACACGCTGACGCATTTCAGTAAACAGTCCCTACTGACTCGCTATGAGTAAGGACTGTTTTCTGAAAGGCATCAGCAAGTCTCACACTGTTAAAGTATTACCAGTTTTTGGAAGCTACAATTTATCAGGCAGAACATTTTTTTTTAAATAAAAATAGTAAAATAATTTTGGATTACCTTTTATGGACTGGACGCTGGTTGAATAGTTTATTTATTCGTCTTTAAGAAGTGGCTCCATTCTTCCTGACCAGGTCTCCTCCGACTGCAGGTGCATCATATCGAGTAAGCTGATCAATTAGTATTGTTTATGTGTATTAAATGCTTTACCCAACATTCACTATGGGCAGCATGTATGAACGTTGGCGCTGAAAGGCCAGTTCTAAATTGCTTTAAGGCAGTGTAGAATGTGCTAGAATGTATGAAGCTGTTCTTCTGCAGGTCATACATACAGGGCAGTGTAGAGCCAATACCACAACTCAGGCTCAGGCACCACCTTTACCCTGGTCTGTTCTTCTGTAGGTCATACATACAGGCGCAGGGTAGAGCCAATACCACAATTCTGGCTCAGGCGCCACCTTTACCCTGGTCGGGCTGTTCTTCTGCAGGTCATACATACAGGGCAGTGTAGAGCCAATACCACAAGTCTGGCTCAGGCACCACCTTTACCCGGGTCTGGCTGTTCTTCTGCAGGTCATACATACAGGGCAGTGTAGAGCCAATACCACAAGTCTGGCTCAGGCACCACCTTTACCCTGGTCTGGCTGTTCTTCTGCAGTCATACATACAGGGCAGTGTAGAGCCAATACCACAAGTCTGGCTCAGGCACCACCTTTACCCTGGTCTGGCTATTCTTCTGCAGGTCATACATACAGGGCAGTGTAGAGCCAATACCACAAGTCTGGCTCAGGCACCACCTTTACCCTGGTCTGGCTGTTCTTCTGCAG
The DNA here is from genome assembly GCA_025379985.1 of Phyllomedusa bahiana. NCBI lineage: Eukaryota > Metazoa > Chordata > Amphibia > Anura > Hylidae > Phyllomedusa > Phyllomedusa bahiana. Next base: position 23,200 of record JAODAL010008667.1, on the reverse strand, counting down.
GTCATACATACAGGACAGTGTAGAGCCAATACCACAAGTCTGGCCCAGGCGCCACCTTTACCCTGGTCTGGCTGTTCTTCTGCAGGTCATACATACAGGGCAGTGTAGAGCCAATACCACAAGTCTGGCTCAGGCACCACCTTTTACCCTGGTCTGGCTGTTCTTCTGCAGGTCATACATACAGGGCAGTGTAGAGCCAATACCACAAGTCTGGCTCAGGCACCACCTTTACCCTGGTCTGGCTGTTCTTCTGCAGGTCATACATACAGGGCAGTGTAGAGCCAATACCACAAGTCTGGCTCAGGCACCACCTTTACCCTGGTCTGTTCTTCTGCAGGTCATACATACAGGGCAGTGTAGAGCCAATACCACAAGTCTGGCTCAGACACCACCTTTACCCTGGTCTGGCTGTTCTTCTGCAGTCATACATACAGACGCAGTGTAGAGCCAATACCACAAGTCTGGCTCAGGCACCACCTTTACCCTGGTCTGGCTGTTCTTCTGCAGCTCATACATACAGCGCAGTGTATAGCCAATACCACAAGTCTGGCTCAGGCACCACCTTTACCCTGGTCTGGCTGTTTTTCCTGCAGGTCATACATACAGGGCAGTGTAGAGCCAATACCACAAGTCTGGCTCAGGCACCACCTTTACCTTGGTCTGGCTGTTCTTCTGCAGGTCATACATACAGGGCAGTGTAGAGCCAATACCACAAGTCTGGCTCAGGCACCACCTTTACCCTGGTCTGGCTGTTCTTCTGCAGGTCATACATACCGGGCAGTGTACAGCCAATACCACAAGTCTGGCTCAGGCACCACCTTTACCCGGTACTGGCATTTCATCTGCAGGTCATACATACAGACGCAGTGTAGAGCCAATACGACAAGTCTGGCTCAGGCACCACCTTTACCCTGGTCTGGCGGCTCTTCTGCAGGTCATGCATACAGGGCAGTGTAGAGCCAATACAACAAGTCTGGCTCAGGCACCACCTATACCCTGGTCTGGCTGTTCTGCGCCTCGGTTTGACATCAAAGAATCATAAATGTGTCTACTTCTATGAATGTGGTGTGGCGCGTCCAGAAGTGCACAAAGTGTCGCTCCAAAGTTTGCAGTGCGACTGTTCATACATCTATAGAGCACATCTACTCAAGCTTTTTGACGCCAGATAACTGGCGCAGCCCCATTCATACATGTTGTCCTATGTGTTTTAGACAGTGACCTTATGGGCAATGGCGTACATCAAAATTTTAGCACAATTAGTGGCATAAAGTAAGCCAATCGCTAGAAGATGTAGACTAAACTAGACAGACTAAACATGCACCGGATTTATCAGCACTATTTTAAGGCTGTTTAGTCTAAGTTTATATTATGTAAGTATAAGGGTATGTAAGTATAAGGGTATGTTCACACGGCGTAATTATGGGGCTTGAAATGCATCCCGCGTTTACAGTAATCCATAGCTCTAATAGAGAGCTATGAATTACGCGCGTCTGCCCCGGCACACAATATGCGCGTATTGTATGCCGGGAGAAAGAAGTAACTAGTCACTTCTTCCTGCCGTTTACATGCCTTGGATAGTAGAAGTGAATGGGGTCAGCCCCACCGCGCTTTAGAAGTACACGCTGTCCAACGTATACTTCTAAAACACCCGGCGTATTGTGGCGTGTACAGTAAGCCCCACCATACGCCATGTGAACATACCCTTACACACTATTAATAAGTCTGCCCAATTGAGGGGGCCTGCCCCAAATTGCATCATATTTAGACACATTTTATGACACATTTTACAACCAAAATAAATTTGCCCCACTGTACTTATGTATATGGCATCATCTAAAATGGTACAAGGCTCCTTTAATGTATTGTCTGCTATGTGTACACAGTTTCAGATATTATTACCCCGCCCCAGGGCTTTGCTGAAAGTGACTCTGAGGTTCTCTCTGTGGTAAAGCATTCTTCTTCTTATAATACTCATCTTTGGTGGACAATCTTTCTGTAGCGTAAATCAATGAGAAATTCAGAGATTACCGGCATTACACATACTGTAGACCTTCTGTGAGAGATTAATTGCTGGTAACCCAATTTCTTCTAATCTGCTACAGTAAGGCCACAGAGAGACCATCAAATTGCTTTATATGTCAAATGCAGAAGAGAGGCAGCAACTGGAACAAGAGAGAAGACTTTGCTATATTATGTATCATAAACTCGGGAATGAACACGCACAATGATGCCGAAAGGGAAGATACTTAAATGTACAGCAGCATAATGGAACATTCTCCAAATGTTAGCACAAACCCTCGTGCTCTGGAAAGTGGCTGATGGCACTGGAAATAGAACAGTAATTAAGACGAGTTAAAGGGGTATTCTAAGCAAGTTACTTCCATTATGCTAGCCTGGTCTGGGCTGGACACAGAGTACAGAGAGGTGGTCGCGCAGGCGCAGCTTTCTTCTTCAATTTCTTGGAAGTTCTGAGAAAACTCCAGCTGTGCTCAGAACTACCATAGAGATGAATGGAAAGAGACACACATATGCATCCAGCTTTTTCATTCCCTTTGGCCAGCACAAACCAGGACGGTTGGGTGAAAGTAACATTGCTGGAGTCCTCGGGGGCTGGCTGCCGATGGAGGTGCCTTGGTCAGGGGCTGTAGGAATATGGGGATAGGACAGAATGTGTACAACTTGGAATACTGTTTTACATTTATCCTATAAATCTACATAAATGTATTACTTAGATTCTACAGATTCTGAGTTGCCGTCTGCATTATGCTGGTTCGGTGTCTGCATAGAGCTATCATGCTGCATTATAGAAGCTCGGTTTATCTGTTTCATTGAAGACTAAGAAAATTGTGACTGCAGCTCCGGAGTATACAATTGGAAAATAATAGAAAATAAGTACAATACTAGCAATGTAAAGTAATGTACTAATTATTAATTTAATCATTTACAATATCTAACCCTGGGGAATGGTGCTCCTTGTTGCAAAATAATCAAACCCACCCATTGGATAGTGGCTTATCGGACAAGTTATTCATTTACTATGCATTAGATGCACTGAAGGGGTTCTTGAGTGTTGTAATTTACACTGGTAATGTGGTCAGCTACCAGAGAGCTCTGGCTACAGTCCTGCGATATAGGAAGCAGATTTATAAACTGCGATGTCTGTGGGAGAAATAACCCCAGCAATGTGATAGAACCACTTT
>JAODAL010008667.1:0-17500 GCA_025379985.1 Phyllomedusa bahiana | reverse complement strand
ACATGACATTATATTGTAGATTACATGACATTATATTGTACTACAGATTATATGACATTATATTGCAGATTACATGACATTATATTGTACTATAGATTATATGACATTATATTGTGTTACATGACATTATATTGTACTATAGATTATATGACATTATATTGTACTACAGATTATATGACATTATATTGCAGATTACATGACATTATATTGTACTACAGATTATATGACATTATATTGCAGATTACATGACATTATATTGTACTATAGATTATATGACATTATATTGTGTTACATGATATTATATTGTACTACAGATTATATGACATTATATTGTGTTACATGACATTATATTGTGTTATATGACATTATATTGTACTATAGATTACATGACAATATATTGTAGATTACATGACATTATATTGTACTACAGATTATATGACATTATATTGTACCATAGATTACATGACATTATATTGCAGATTACATGACATTATATTGCAGACTTTTGTCTAGAGATTCTTTAGAAAGTTCTTACAATCTTATATAACAAAAATAGCTCCCCCGGTCAGGACCTTCATCGTAGGACTGTTCCTTTGATATATTAAATAAAGTTATCTCGTAATCTTTTTGAACCTCACACTTCAAGCTTTGCTGCACTCTACTACATAAAGCGTGCTGTCCATAAATGCTTCTCTTCATACAATGATACAGACGCAGCCAAATTCCCTTTGACATTTAATGCGTTACAAACTGTTCACATTGGTGTCCATGAACCGTTTGCTATATTTAGCATTTTTTCAGGATAGAAGCAGCGCCACTCTTGTCTATGGCATGTGCCTGTATTCCTCACTAGAATGAGGATGAACTGTAATACCAGACACAGCCTGTGCACAAAGGTGGCGCTGTGTCTGGGGAAAAACAAATCTGGATGTATTTTCCCATACAATTAAGAAAAACAATCAATAAATATAGCGGGAGATGACTACGGAGATGGCTACGGAGATGACTACCAGCAGTAGGGGATATCAGCATGTCCTCCCAGAAACCCTAGTAGCCAAACTATCTAATTTTGCAGCTCTATAGAGATAAATGATTAAAGTCATGTATAATACAGACACAGAGCAAGCAGCTACTTTTTTTTTGTTTATAAGGGGCCCATATTGTGGTTGGTTCTATCACATTCTTCTAGTAGAACTGCATTATTTGCAAGCAAGAGAGTGAGAGAGGGGTACACTTTTGTGAAACCAGGCCAAACCTGGCACCGCCATACAGTACCTCCCAAAACTTACAGCACAATGTATAGAAAATGTTATGTCCCAGCCCCAGTCCACTAAGGGAATCCTATAAAACATCCTCTAAAACCCATTCCGGGCACATTTGAAGAGAGGGAAACCACTGTGATCGTTCCTAAAGGGTCACCTCTCTTTTATGGTAGGAGTCACCAGGGGTGCCAATAGGGCAGTACGGGCAGTACTCCTGTCAGGGGCCCTAATCAAAAAGGGGCCCACTGATATGTTAAAAAATAGGAACTAGTAATGGGTGGGGGCCCCATTTGACTTGGCTGCACGGGGCCCTGAAATGGTTAATAGATGACCAATAGGTATCACATCTCCAATTTATAAACATACATATTTGTGCTCCATAGTAGATACAGTATAGACTCATGGTCATAGCATATAGGTTCATAATATGGCAACATTGTAGAGCCCCAAAGAAAGAGATGGAGTTCGGGACTTTATATGATCCCTAAATCCTTTTAGCAAGATGTGCTTTGCTGTCCCTTGTGTTTGGACCTTTACCACCAATATCTTCATAAATGTCTTTATAGTAGTTGAAAACTTTAAACAGAGAGGTAACAAGTAACCACCCACAGGGCCCCACAGCAAAACCTGGAATTCAGCAAGTTCAGAATATGGAAAGTTTGATGATTATTTTGCTCTCCCATTAACATAGGGGTAATGCACACTAAGGCCGCATTACACAGGTAATACTGATGGTGGCATTACAATACAGGGATAATGTAGACTGTGGGATACAGAGATACAGGGATAATGCTCACAGTATTGTTATAGAACTGGATCAATGCACAAAGTGATGTCCCAAGTTTGGGACATTGTGCACAATGATGTCAAAGTACAGGGACAATGCACACAGTAATAGTTTCCCATGGTGAACTATAGTGGGATAATGTGCTGAATGATGGTTTAATGCTCACAGTGATGTTATGGGACAGGGATGTTGCACAAGGTGATGTCACACTTAAAGTGCACAGTGATGTCATAATACAGGGCTAAGTGCACACAGTAAAGTCACTATAGTGAATGATGTGCACAGTTATGTCACAATACTCGGGGTAATTCTCACAGTGCTGTCACATGGATGATGCACAAAGTGATTTGATAATTTTGGGATAATATGCACAGTGATGTCACAGTACTAACTGCTCACAGTGATGTTACAGTACAGGAATAATGCACAAAGTAATGTCACAAAGTGCACGGTTGTGTTATAATACTGGGATAGTGAACACAGTAATGCCAATATAGTGTGATAATGTGCACAGTAATGTCACAGTTATGGTTTAATGCTCACAGTGATGTTACAGTATATGATTACCGCTCACTATTCTATAGCACACAATTACCACAGAGAAAGTTCACCATACTTGTGACCTCATAGCGTAAAAAGAAAATCCTACAATGATGTTATATGCTGTTATAATAGACACATGGGGCGACGTGTATGAAACTTGGCGGCAACACATCAGTTCTAAATCGATATGGAGAAGTGTAGAATGAATCTGTTGTATATGGGTTCATAGATCTGGCATGTAGTATGCCTTGCATAGCGTGGCATATCTTTGGCACAGTCAAAGTGCTGTGCCTGGCACAAGTTTTGGTGTATGACTGTTCATACATCTATAGCACAAGGTACACCAAAAAAATGTCGCAGCCCCATTCATACATGTCACCCATGCTGTCATATATAATGTAAAAAATTATGGCACAGAGAAGGGGTAGGGAAGGGGCTATATTCACTCTTTGACACTCACTTAAAGGGGATTTATCGCTTCATCAGTTCGGCTGTTTCATTGTATTTTCAGTTTCTCAGCTCCTGAAATCCAGGGGCTTTCTTCCCCTCCCAGCTGGGTGTTTCTTAACTGAAGTGGGATGACATCACCCCCCCCCCCCTTCATTGTTCATGCTCGCTCCCAAGTCAGTGTGTTTGTTTGAGATCAGTGGGAGGGAATAGCACATCCCTGCTCTTCCCCCACCTCTCTGTCTGAGTCCACATGTCACTGTGTCGTTTCTCTCCCTATGCAGTCTTATTTTGTAAGAGCTGTTTACATACCACAGGCCTGCATTCAGTCTCGACAGTCTTCTATGAACTCAGAGCACTGATCTCGTCTGTTCTCAAAGCTGGAGGTTTGTTACAGTTGAATCCAGTCTTCTATGAACTCCTCCAGAGCAGCACAGACCTGTTTCCTTTCTATGTTTACATGCAGCAGCATTAAGGCACCGGGCACAATTCTGCTGTTTTCTGATTGTAGAAGCAGCTGCAGTGTTACTGTGCAGCTGCTGGCTGTGCAGAGTGAAATGTTGCCGGCCCCTTATTCTGAGTGAGAGAGGCAGGAATGCTCGCTCCCGTGAATACGACCGGGGGCCAGACAGAATGTAAATTAGTAGAGCCGTCAGCCAATGAAATGAAAGGAGGAGGAATTCGACCGACACTGGGGAACTGTGTTTACAGAAACAGAAGATAAGGGAGACAGTGAAAACAAGACAGCTTTGCACATGACATCCAATTGCAAAGTTGCTTGTTTTCACTATCCCCTTATTCTGAAGACCATTTAATGTAATGATACAACCCCTTTCAGTAACCTTAGTGAGTAGAAGGGGCCTTTGCCTTAAGCACTGGGCCCCATGGAAGCTGCCCCATGTTACCTGCTGCCCTGGTAGCTACACCCAAGGCCCATAAATAAATGTTGTGCTAGACACGGCACCCTGCCACCTCCCCTGTATACTGTGCAGTGTCTGCAACTATTAGAAAAGCAGCACAGATACTGCAAAACAAAATTCCAGCACTATACTGATTGCCATATAAGAATTCATTTCTCCCATTCACAGCGGCGGATTGTCTGCTATCTCTGGGACGCACAGTTCCTTTGTCTCCTCCAGTCATACTACACAATACTACATAAGAATGAGGCTTTTCTGCCTGGGAGAGGGACTAAGTGTTATAACCAGCAGGAACTTTACATGCTGGGGACATAGCTACTAATGCCGGCTGAATACTAACCAGCCCTGCCACTAGGAGCGTGCCGTAATGTCAATACATGAAGTTTTATCTACTCCTACTCTAATTGTGCCCTTCAGACTGAGCGGATCTGACAAGGCACCGTCAGAATCTCTCCATACGTGTCAATTGTGTACACGAGAAATAACAGACGCCATGGAAGTCAGGAGGAGGACCATGGTGGCCGCAGCAATAGAAGGGATTCAAAAGTCCGGATTATCTTCTTGTTAAATAACACGTCCTATTAAAAAAAGTTAATAAAAACTTTGGATTATCTGGCCGTTCTTGTAGATCATAGACTACAGAACAGCATGCACTGTCAATCAGCTGCCTCTAGGGCAAGTAAGATATTGGCGTGTATTAAAAGAGGCATGGACTCGCGGGACAAGGATGTAATTCTACCGCTGTACAAAGCATTGGTGCGTCCTCACTTAGAATATGCTGTCCAGTTCTGGGCCCCTGTTTATAGAAGAGATTTAATGGAGCTAGAGAGAGTACAAAGACGAGCAACCAAAGTTATAAGGGGAATGGAGCATCTTAGTTATGAGGAGAGGTTAGTAGAATTGAACTTACTTAGTCTTGAGAAAAGACGGCTTCGGGGGGACATGAATAATTTATATAAATATACAAATGGTCCCTACAAAAAGTATGGGGAGAAATTATTTAAAGTAAAGCCCCCTCAAAAGACAAGGGGCCATTCCCTTCGACTAGAGAAAAAAGGATTCAATCTCCAGAGGAGAAGAGCGTTCTTCACTGTAAGAACTGTGAATCTGTGGAATAGCTGCCTGAGGAGCTGGTCACAGCAGGAACTGTAGAGAGTTTCAAGAAAGGCTTAGATATCTACCTGGAACTAAAGAATATTAATGCGTACGTAGCCATGTAAAATTGTGGATCCGGGCTGGTGGAGGCTCTGGGGTCAGGGATGGAGTTTTTCCTGGAGCAGAATGGTTCTTGCCTTGTGGGTTTCAGGGCATTCACCAGTGGGGAGGTTGGGCTTAATGTCCTTGTCTCTCTCCCATCACCCACATTTTCCACCCTTGGTTGAACTTGATGGACACGTGTCTTCTTTCAACCGTACTAACTATGTAACTATGTATTAAATATGTGTGGGTGACAGCCAATATAATCACCATTACAGCTCCTATGGTTGTCCAGATTCCCTTGCCCTGTATGGTAGATTTGCATTTAGACATAGAGGACATTTTTCAATGTGGATAGGGACTGAGTTCCTATCTGGTTTTCTCCTGCACGGTGCCATTTCCAGCTACCCATTGTGCAGCCCTATTCAAATGAACGACCACTTCATTAGGAGTGATGACTTCAGATTCGGGTCAAAGTCAAACTGACCCCGAATGCAAGCCCTTCCGAATGAATCTTTGATATTTCCCAAATTGTTAACAATAAGTGTAACACTAACCCTAAATAGAGGTCAAGATTACCCTTTAGAGTTCTGTAGCCTTGTGAGCTACATTTTAAAAACCTCCAACAGTCATGTCACTGTAACAGGAGCTGATTTGTCAATAACTGCTATAGACCCACCCACAGCCTAACTATTAAGTGAGAGTCTGAAGCTGACTGTGGCTCTGTGAAACTGGGGGCATTCTCATAGCATGTCCTCATGATTCATAGGAGAAAACAGCCACTGTGAATAGTAGGGGTAATGGTCATTTTTAAGAATTGATCATTATCCAGTTGGGAGGGAATAAATTAAAAATTAAAAAACTCACCTTTTGCACCGCCTCTCCCGGCCGCTGACGTCACGTTCAGAGTTCGCGTGACCCTGCAGCTATTTACAGGCCACAATGGTCTCTTCCAAGATATATCACACTTGACCACTGAGGCCTGGGATTGGCTGCTGAACTGATCATGACGTTATCAGTAGGCGAAAATGGACCGGCGATGGTGCTGGAATGAGCAATTGTAGAAGATAAGATTTTTTTTCCTATTTTATTAACTGGCTAGCGAGCATATTTAAAAAATGGAAAACCCCTTTAAGACAAATCTGGTTTCAGAAGGTAAAAACAGCGTGCCAACCCTGCAATAACACTGAATAATGGGCGTTAGATTTATCTCTTTTGTATAATAAACATGTGTTAGAACTTGAGCCCACTGGAGGACTGTTTGGGACTGTGCTGGGCCAGTCTAGCCGATACTTGCCAACTTTAGTAGGATGATTCTGTAAATTGAACGAAACAGGGGGCTGGGTTTATGAAAATCTAACCCATTTCTGGGCAATTCATGGGCCGGGCAGGCTGATGAGTATGCCAACCCTGCAAGAAATATGAAAAATGAGCTTATGATTTCTATCCTATGTGTAATAAATACATCTGTTTGAATCTAAAGCCCACTGGAGGATTATCCGGGACTGTGCTGGGGCGGGCTTTATATAAAGACCACCCATGCTTACCCATTTAGGGACAATCCTAAGCAATTCATGGGCAGGGCAGGGCTGATGAGCGTGCCAACCCTGCAAGAAAACTGAAGAATGAGCTTTAGATTTAACTCCTTTGTGTAATACACACGTGTTAATGTCATGATTGTGCCTGACAGACCCCCGGCTTTTGGCTCTGGTCGCCGGCCACGGGCAGTACGACATAAACCATGGTTTATGACTTAATTCTGTGTATTTCTACTACTAGTGTGAACTCCGCCCTGTAGCTCTCTATGCTTAATTGATTCCTGGCCAATGCCCGTGGCCAGGAATCTTCCAGCACTTGTGGAGTTAACCTGTTCCTTTTTGATTGACATTCCTGGTTAACTATCACTTCTGTTCTACCTTCTCCTGTTCCCTATAAAAGGACTCAGCTTCCTTTCATCTTTGCCTGCTATATGGTTTTCTCTCTGCCTATAGTTCGCCGGTTTTCTGCTTGGATTCTGCTGTACCTTTTGACCTTGGCTTGGACTCTCGTTACTCTTCTGTCACCTGTTTCTGTACTGCACTGCCCGTTTGTTGCTGACCTGGCCTATCTGACTTCCCCTGTTTGTTCTGTGTTTGCTTGTCTGCATCTTGTGTCTCACTCGGCTCAGAGTAACTCTCAGTCTTCTGGTTGGGGCCGACCTAGTAAGGAGTCGGGTAACCCCAAGAGGCAGGGACAGTGGTTGGGACCAGCATCCAAACCTCACTCTGTCTGTGTCTTCTCGTGCGCCCCTGACTGTCCCTTACAGTTAAAATCTGAGCCCACTGGAGGACTGCTTGGAACTGTGCTGGGCCAGTCAAGCCCATACCTGTCAATTTTAGCAGGGTTATTCTATAAACTGGACCACATAGAGGTCGGGGTTTATGAAAACCCAACCCATGTTTAACCATTTATGGGCATTCCAAGGCAATTCATGGGCAGGGCAGGGCTGCAAGAAAACTGAATCATGGGCTTTAGATTTCTTTCCTATGTGTATTAAATACATGTGTTAGAATCTAAGCCCAGTGGTGGAATATCCAGGACTGTGCTGGGCCAGTCTAATTAACCCTTATTTGCCAATAGGTCAAATTTTGGTAGGATGACTCTGTAAACTGGACCAAAAAGGGGCTGGGTTTATAAAAAAACCCCACCTATGCTTAACCATTTATGAGCATTCCCAGGAAATTCAGGGGCAGGGTTTATTTTTTTTTGTTTTGTTTTGTTTTAAATCATGATATGGTACATCTGTGAACCCTACAGGAGAACTGAAGATTGGACCATGTTATCTATTGTATGCTGCAGCCCTAGGAAGAGATTTACCTTCCAGGTGTAATAAATGAACAGATTTTCTCAATATACATGAAACAATTTTCCATAATTAAATAAATTACTAGTGAGATGGGCATGAGCATGTGTGGGCAGCAGGAGGGCAGCACCAGCTGCAGCGTCTCAAGCATCATGATCCGTACAAAAAAATGGATTTCTTTTTTATTTTGCAGTAGGATTTATTTAAGATCACAATTATTACCTCTAAATAATACAAACTAAACATGTATGAGACTCGGCAGGAAGAAAAATCATGCAGAAAGAGCTTTCCGAATCTAGGAGAATTTATGATGGATTTCTATCTAGCCGACTCTGTATTCTGCATTCTGAATGCTCCCCGTAAATATCACAGCATTTTATTTTTTTCTTTTAGTTAAAAGCAAAACAAAACGGATTAAACCACAAAAACTTCATGGACAGAGCCCCTTAGTGGTCACAGGAGTTATTGCGGTACAACAGGGCAATAAAGGAAAGATCGTTTCCTTCCAAATGAGAGATGTCTCTATGTAGGTGCAGTTATCCCAGACTGTGGGGGGAATGTCGATGGATGTCAGCACATTCATACCAGGAGTGGTCCTTGTCACCCACACAACAATATCATCAGTCTGGATTATTCAAGAAGTTGTGGGTTCATCTGTACCAGGGGCACGGTTATAGGGGATGCAATGGTAGCAGATGCACCCAGTGCCTGAGGGGCCCAAAGCTATTCCTCTTTTATGACCTGAGGGACTCAAAGGTCCCTGTGCAACGGTATATAACTAGTCACCAGTATTATAAACCACACAGGTGAAGGGCCCAGTTACAGATTTTGCAATGGTGCCCAGTTACCCCTAAACAAGCATGCAATATGCAGCTTCACTGATACTAATCATTTACAAGGATACTGACCAGGACTGGAACAAGGTATTCTGGTGCCATAGGCAAATAAAGTATAGTGCCCCCAATGGAAAATTCAGCCCACTTCATGCCTCCTTGCGCCCACTTCCTGCCTGGGATGAAGTAGAGCCCTATCTTTGCCTACCCGTCACCCTGGCCTTGACTACCTAGTACCATTAAAATAGATGCAGAATGTGAGCAAATACAAATGTGACTGTCTGGGTTTTATTATAAACCACAGGTTAGGTGAAGAGCCCAGTTACAGATGTTGCAATGGTGCCCGGGGTTGGGGTTTGAGGCTTCAAATTATTGTTCTGACAGAGTCCCCTAAACAAGCATGCTGTATATACCTGCTACATGCAGATTCACTGATACTAATCATTTACAAGGGTCCTGAGCAGGACTGGGACAAGGTATTCTGGTGTCATAGGCCAATAAGGCATATTGTGACCCCAATGGAAAATTCAGCCCACTTCATGCCTCCTTGCACCCCCTTCCTGCCTGGGATGAAGTACAGCCCTAGGCAGTCGCATACCCTTTGACTACCTGTCAACCCGGACCTGGTCCTGACTCCCTGGTACCATGAAGACAGATACAGAATGTGAGCAAATGCCAACGTGACTGGGTTGTATTGGCTGACTCTCTAGGGCTGTGTAGTGCTAAGAGATTAATTGACCATCCAGAATCCATATTGACAGTATATCTTTAAGAATATTAGATGGTAAAAGCTAGTCTTTAAGCTGTAAAGTTCCTAACACCGGGTAATGTTAGTAAGAAACAGTGCATATTGACACAGAGGTCTGTTATCAGGGTTTCTCACATGACTTTGTTGTGGGAACGCTGTAGCAAGTAACCAAATGGTTCTGTGCTGGAGTGAACAACTCATATTTATTATACCACCCAGCAATGTTTAGGGAGAAAGGATGGGAACGCAGGTTTTCATGGCTTATTACCAGGAGTGCTCAATATCCGGTGATGGATTTTTCCAGTGCCAGGTTAACCACTGAAGAACTGGCCATTCGGAGGAGCAGGGGCCTTATACTGGAAAAATACTGATCTGTTAGCTTGCGTAACACTTGGTTACGCAGGCATCTGTTAAGATATAAGCTGGGAAGGTTTGCTGCGAAGGTAGAAGTATCTGGACCTGTGGGCTATAGAGGGACACCTCACCGCCACAGTGTAGTATCCAGGAATATCTCTATCTTCGCTGGCCCACTTTTCCCAGCTGATGTTCTGGATAGATGAAGTGTCATTCCTGGTGAAGCTTCGGCCTGTGTAAGGAGGACACCCGTGCACGGTGTTGACGCCTGGTGAAGCTTTGGCCTGTGTAAGGAGGACACCAGCGCATGGTGTTGATCTCAGGATGTTTATTTGATTCCTGATGAAGCTTTGACCCGTATATTGGGGTCATGTAAGTATGGGTAATCAATATTATACGTGCTTTGTCTTTGTAACATATATTATGCAAAAGTATATACAATATCACACTATCTTCTTTTAGTCTTATGTAATCACTGAATTCTTCATATAATAAAGTTAATAAAGCATTTGAGGTTGCCTTCTTTAAAGCCGTATCCGACTCCTTAAAATAGTTGGCAAAACAGGCTGGCACTGTTAGAGGGGCTCAGTGGTTGTCATTGTCCTCGAGGCATTCGTATCAGGGCATAATTGCTGTCTGTTACGGAGGAACTGAGACCACCACTGTTATGAAGGCACTGCGGCTATCTCTTATGGGGGCACTGTTATAGCAGAACTCTCATAGGAGTACTCTATGTGTTTCATAGGGGCATTGTGGCTGTTGTGGAGATGGTGGCAGAGGTTACGGCAGTGTGGTTGCATCTTATGGGGTCATTATGGCCGTCAGGGTCATAGGGACTTTGTGGTTGTTTCTTGCGGGAAACTTTGGTGGAACTGAGAATATCTTGTATGAGAACCATGTGTCCTCCATTGTTCTGGTGACAATGTGGTTGTTTCTTATACAGTAGGAGCCCTGTGGTTGACCTTGTTCCAGTGTTTTATATTTTGATAGCTGCAAAATATTGTGCGTTAGGACAGACCCGCCTATTAAGTTGTATGTCCAGTGTAGGATAACCCCTATCACAACCACAGGCCGCACAATAAAACAAAAACACCCAAGGGTTCAGGTTACATTAGGTAAGGTCATTATGGTTATCTAGTTGTACATGAACATATCCATCAGTTAGTGCCCGATACTCCTGGACTGATTCGCCTACTTTTGTGAAATCCCAACAACTGTTTGTGCTTAGAAAAGTGACATCAATTAAGTCAGTATCGTACAGTCTCCTCCTGGGATTTTTGATGCAAAAGCCATGTTCTCCAAATATAGCACCATTGTCCTTAGTGACATTGGACATCTTACACCAGAAAAGAAGAATGTGAATTTTATGGGGCATGAAGTGATGTGTCTGCTTTATTGAGTGCACCAAGATGGATACAATGACCTACCTCCTGTCATCTTAAAGGAACCTCTTCAAACTTCTGACTTTTTTCTGATGGATATCCGTCCATCTATCTATCTATCTATCTATCTATCTATCTATCTATCTATCTATCTATCTATCTATCTCATATCTATCTATCTATCTATCTATCTAATATATATCTATCTATCTATTTCAAATCTATCTAATATTTATCTATCTAGCTATCTATCTATCTCTCTCATATCTATCTATATAGCTATCTATCTATCTATCTATCTCATATCTCTCTATCTATATCTCTATCTAACTCTCTCTATATCTCTCTCTATATATCTATCTACCTAACCATCCATCATTTCTTTATCTCATATCTAATTATCTATCTATCTATCTATCTATCTATCTATCTATCTATCTGTCAGAGATGAATAACAATTACTGCCTCATGTATAAAAACTGTCTAAGACTTAATCCTAGACTGTTTTCAGACATGTCCCCTTTACTGTCTTAGGATAATGTCCCTAGCTAAGGAATGAGGTATTCAAAAACACTACAAGACCATACTAACAGCTCAATGGCTGGACCAGACTGAACCCAGTAGCTGGCAACATTGGTCCGTATGCTACCTGGGAAAGATAAACAGGTGCAGCCTATTGCTGAGCAGTAGCTCACACAACCCACCACTAGGGGAACAACTGGACGATAAAAAACTGCACATTAACTTGATACCTATTCACACCCTGTATGCGTATCTATATGCAATTGTAGTTCAAGCAACCACCCCCTTCATGCATAGAGGGTATGTGGTGTTTGTTTTAATGGTATTTTTGCATTTGTGCAATCTCCCCATGTATTATACTGTAGCTTTTCTGCATGCTGGTATGAATAAACTATGGGCGCCAGCTTTCTGGTGTGCCTTGAGCTTTTTAGCTCTGTCATAGCCCTGTCCAGCAGATGTTTAAAGAGTCCTACATCAAAATCTGGCGCATGCTGCGACAGACCCAATACTTTTTTATGCGGCAAATATCCAGGGGCATATCTTCCCACCTTTATGAATGTGTCACAACAAAATGTGGCGTAAAAAATTTGTACCAACTCATACCAATTTCATTATGGCAGACACTCTATGCTTCTCACAACAGACACATATATACATACACTTTCATACATACTGACCAATGCTACACTAACTTACTGAGAAGTACGACTGTCTAGGCGGCGCCACTTTACATACATGTCTAACATTGTACAGTTTACAAATCCACATAAAAAGTTGACCAACTTTATAAATACAAATACTCATCTTGCACTGAACCTGAGTTACAGCCTGTTTTATGCTTCACAGCTGCATTCACATTTCTGCTCGCTGTTGCCTGGCTATGATGCAGAGGGACATTTAGGTTATTGTATGTTAGATTATTGTATTCATTTCAAACTTTGTGCCAGCAAGGCAAGCTGTGAGATTTCAGTTCTGAAGGCTATAGAATTAAAGGGGTTTTGCCACGATCTCATTTCATTCCTCCTGCATCCTGCTCTTCAGCGCTGTGTGCTCAGAAGGGGGCGTGTGTGAGGTGTTTGAATCATGTGACCCAGCAGGATGACAAATAGTCTCCAAAACAATGAGAATTTCACAAGAGAAAAGAGAGTGACTTTTGATCACTATATTTACTATTTTGCCATAGACAAACTTAAACTCTATCAGTTCTCAATCTATAAAACACTAAAACTTAACTTTTATTATGTATAACACTAAACCTCTATACACACTATTAAAAACCTGATTTGTACTGTACACTATTGTCTTAGTCTATTGTCTATAATATTGTACAGTACAATGGAGAATGTATTTAATAAGGCCTGCAGCTTTATAAAAATGAATATGTATATCAGATATAAAGTAGAAGAGGTTTATGGGAAAAGAATAAGACAATAGTGTACAGTATAATGGAGTATGTATTCCCAATGAATATGCATATTAGACATGGAGGAGAAGGGGTTCATGGGAGGTGATAAAGCTGGTAGTGTGCTGTGGAATTTAACACCTATTCTGCTAATTGGTGAGCACCTGAATAGGGTGTGCACCTAACATGATATAAAAGGAAATGAGCTTAGACCACATGGGACCGGACCTCTAACCCCTGATGAAGCCAGGTTAGCTGGTGAAACATGTTGGGGAGGTCAGGCATGACGTTTTAAAATGTGATTTCTCACCTCTGTCTACTAGTGTTACCTGCTGCAGAGGGTATCACAAAGAAACCTTATATGTTTTATGTCCATTAGATTAGGGATGGCTGCCCAAGTAGGATGCTTGGGATCTCTTACTGGAGTTAGTAAATCACAGTATATGTAAGGTTCTCCTGTTAATAGGTGGTGTCCCACCAGACTTGATAATAGAAAAGGAGCTATTCCTTCCTTCAGGAGTAGAAAGTGAGATATTGAGAGGTTAGAAATCAGGTTTTTAATAGTGTGTATAAAGGTTAAGTGTTATATATAATAAAAGTTATGTTTTAGTGTTTTATAGATAGAGAACTAATAGAGTTTAAGTTTGCCAGCAGGATGACATCACCAGACCTTTCCTCTCTTTAGTCAAAGAAACGTCTGTTTATGTGTAGAACTGAAAGTAGCTACATTGTAGCTCAGAGGTAAAACTTTTGCCTCCAGGCACAAGGGTCCTCGGTTCAAATCCCTGTAGGAACCAAACCTGTGTTTTTTTTTCCTCTTTATCAATGCACAGACCTGATATAGATTTCTTTTTTATTTATTTGCACTATTTGACTAATAACTATGGAGTACATAGGACAGGAGTAGAGTGACAGCAACTGGGGTTTGAACACTCAGTAGCTGCCTGAGAGGAGAGGTGATGTCTGAGCAGGACTGAGGAGCTCACAGCCCTGGATGTATCCCTTGGAGACGAGCTGTAAATAATGGATCAATAAAGGAGCAGCTAAGACAAAAATGGTGCAGAATTTTTAATAATGTTGAATGCTGAAAAAGTTTATTATTTAATTTACAAACTTCCCACGTCAATTTTACTTTGTGGCAAAACCCCTTTAAGAATGCAGCTCTGGAATACAATACTGGCTGTAAAGTGGTGTAGTTACAAAGTTACTTAATTTTTTCCTTTGATTCATTCCTTTGCATATGTCAATAGTGAAAGAGAGGTATCCTTTTTCGCAGGCTTTGCAATTTTCTCAAACAATGGTGTAAGAACCCATCAGGGGTCATACTGCCCTTCTCTACTACAAGGGTTGGAGGGAGCACTAATAAGGAAGTAGGTTTGACCCATTTTGACTTTTGCTACGAGCTTTAGGCAAGTCAATGGGGGAGCACATAATAATAGAAATAATCAACATAATAATATAATACAATGTAATGTACACTTATATTTTGACTGCAGCCTCTGTTATTAAAGGGGTTTTGCCACAATCTCATTTCATACCTCCTGCATCCAGCTCTTCAGCTCTGTGTGCTCAGAAGGGGGCGTGTGTGATTTGTTTGAATTGCAGATCATGTGACCCAGCAGGATGACATCACCAGGCCTTTCCTCTCTCTAGTGAAAGAAAGGTCTGTTTATGTATAGAACTGTAAGTAGCTACATTGTAGCTCAGAGGTAAAATTTTTGCCTCCAGGCACTAGGGTCCTCGTTTCAAATTCCTGCAGGAACCAAACCTGTGGATTTTCTTTCTCTTTATCAATGCACAGACCTCGTTGAGGTTTCTTTTTTTAATTTATTTGCACTGTGACTTATTACTAAGGAGCACAGAGGACGGGAGTAGAATGACAGCACCTGGGGTTAAACACACAGTAGCTGCCTGTGAGGAGAGGTGATGTCTGAGCAAGTGCGACCAGGAGTGAGGAGCTCTCAGCCCTGGTCATATCCCCTGGAGACGAACTGTAAACAATGGATCACTAAAGGAGCAGCTAAAGCAAAAATGGTGCAGAATTTTTAATAATAATGAATGGTGAAAATGTTTGTTATTTCATTTACAAACTTCCCACATCAATTTTACTTTGTGGCAAAACCCCTTTAAGTTCTGCCAATCATTTCTCTTGTATGAGCGGGGGACTGTTTAACCCTTGCATTTCTGGCCACTCATGTAATATATCGATCATTTAGCTTTTAAAGCTTATTTTGCAGAGAGATAAGAAAAAAAAAACACTGTAAAAAATAAAAAGCATTGGCTTTTGCGCCCCTCCCCTTCGCGTTGCCGGAACTGATCTTCCTTTTGTTCCTTCACGGTTTTTTGGGCTTTTCTATCTTTTCTCGATCCCCTCCCCATTTGTTGGGCTTTCCTCGTTTCCCCCAATTTGTTTACCCCCCTCATTCTCATTTTAAATCTGTTCCACCTGGCTGTTAAATAAAAATTTTAAAACCCCCTGGGTTTAAATCCCACGTAAAATGGAAAAAAAAAAGTAAGTAATAGAAAAAAACCACTACTTTAAACCCCAACAAACAACGGGCTGGGGATCATTCAGACATATAGAAAATAAAGATAAAAGAAAATACAAAAAGCACCCACTTGCCTACACGGCCATGGGGGGAAAACGTGGAAATTAAAAACCCCCCTTCTGTTTTTTTGTGATTTGTTATGGGGGAACTGGGGATTATTTATTGCTAGGGGGAGTCATTGCTCCCTCCCCCTTTTAAAAAGGTTGCCCCTGGACTGTCACTTTTTATGGGGGATTGGCCCCCACTGTTATGGTCTCTGTATTTACACTTTTAAAGGGGGGGTTTGTCCCACGTTTATTGGGGCTCGGGAACTTTTCCCCTATTAATGGGGGATTGTCCCTGAAATGTTTTTGGTTGGCCCTTTTCCTGTCCCCCAATTGGGGAAATTTTCCCTTCACTGTTTATGGAACTCTTTTAAATGTACACTTTTAAAGGGGGCTTTTGTCGTTTGGTCACGGGTTAGGGGTGGCTCGTGACGGGTCACTATTTGGGGGATTTTGCCTGCCCATTTTTATGGGGGCCTCTGTGCGTCACAATTAGGGGGGGAGTTGCACGGGTTATGGGTGCCCCTTTTTGACTGTCACAAATTTTTTGGGCTTTGGGGTCCCTGCACCTGGTTAAAGGGGTGCCCCGTGACTTTTTATTATTAGGGGGAAATTTTTCGCTGTCCCCCGGGTTATGGGGGCTCTGTGATTTTTACAAAATTATGGGGGATTTTTCCTTTTACTTTTTAGGGGGCTCTGTGACTTTTTCACATTAAATGGGGAAATTTCGCTGTCCCCTGTTATGGGGGCTCTGGGACGGGGTTACTTTTAAATGGGGGGTTTTGGTCGCTGCACTTTTTAATTTCCCCTTCCTGTGACTTTTACTAAAAAATGGGGTTTTGGGTCCCTGTTCCCGTTTTTGGTTTGGCTCTTGACTTTTACAAAAAAGGGGGTTTTTGCCCTTCACTTTTTTATGGGGGGCCTGTACGGGTCCCTATTTAGGGATTGTCGCTTTTCCAAACGGGTTAAATGGTGGCTCTTTTGACGGGGCCCCTATTATGGGGGATTGGCCTGCCCAAATGTTTTGGTGGTCCTTGGGGCCCTGTCACTATTATGGGGGTTGTGCCTTGAAACTTTTTAATTGGGTGGCTCTGTGACTCCCCCACATTAGGGGGGATTGTGCCTGTCACTTTTATGGGGGCTCTGTGACTGTAACTATTATGGGGGGATTGTCCCCGCCCAATTTAAAGGTGGCTCTGTGACTTCACTATTTTTGGGGGAGCCCCGCGGGCCACTTTATTTGGCTCTGGGACGTCACTATATGGGGGATTTTTTCCCCCCGGTCACTTTTTTATGGTGGCCCCTGTGTGTAAACTATTAGGGGGGAAATTGTCCCTTTTACTTTTAAAAGTGCCCCTGTAAACTTTCCCCTAAAAAGGGGGATTTTCCCTGTACACTGTTTAAGGTTTTGTCTCTTTTGACAGTAACTTTTTAAGGGGGGATTTTTTCCTTAAACTGTTATGGGGGCTCTGTAAACTGGCCCCAACTATTAGGGGGGGATGTCCCTTGTCACTTTTTATGGGGGGTTTTCTGTGACTGTAAACTTTTTAGGGGGGGTTAGTCCGTCATTTGTTAGGGGGGCCCTGGGCCCTGTCCTATTTTTGGGGAAAATTTTTCCGCGTTAAACTTTTAAATTGTGTGTTTTGGGTGACTGTCACAAATTTTTGG
>JAODAL010008666.1:0-116051 GCA_025379985.1 Phyllomedusa bahiana | reverse complement strand
GGTCACGGCAGCACCCACAGCAGCAGCAGGGGAGGTAAAGAAGGGCAAAAATGCCAGGTGTGGGGGGGGTGGGGGAAATACCAGCCCCTGGTAAAGAGGGTTGGTGGCAGATGGAGAAACGGGCAGCAGATGTGGGGGGCACAGGGGGGGGGTTGGCGGAAATCAAAATAGTGGCGAGGCGGGTTTGTTTGAACCCAGACTCATTTCTCAAGTTTGGGGTTGAGGCGCATGGGTAAATGTGTTGGCCCCAAAGGCATTGGGTGTTTTGGAAAATCCTGGCCTTCCACCCCCGGGTTTCCCAATTTTGGGACAAAGGTCAGCCCTTCCCCCAATTTTCCCGGGGGAAACAAGCGGGTTCTTCCTTGGGGTAAGGGAGGCCCCCGCCGAAACTAAAACCCCCGCTCTGATCCCACACTACGGGGGGCCCGGGAAACAGCTTCACCACTCCAAACTGGGCCCAATTTGGGGGCCACAAAATCCAGTTTGGCCCCCCAGTAGCCCAGGGGATCTTCTAACTGGGGTGGCAAGGGCTGTCCAAGAAAGGCCACAACCTTTTGGTTCAGGGACTGCTCCAGGCCCTTTCTGTTGGGCGGGGCCGGTTTCCCTTTCCCACTAGGAGGGGTTAAATGGAAGCTGCCCCATAAAGGACTCCAGCCCTTGGTTATGCTGATGGAGGGGTTTATTTGCCCCTACCCCCCCCCCTTTTCCCCGGCAGCCGCGGGAGTAGTAGTGGCGCGGGGAAAAAACTCCCGGTCAGCCCTTTTCAGAGGGGGGACAAATTCCCGCAATAGGAAAGGGGCCCAAACGGATTACGGATTTTTTCCCTATATTTAGGGATTTTTGCCCTCCCTCTAAATAAGGGGAAAAAAGGGCTCCCCTTTTTTGGAGGGTAGCGAGGGTCCAATAGGGTGGGAGCCGAAGGTCACCCCTCTGCCGGGGTTGGGGGGGGGGGGCTATCACTAGCCAAGCAAATAAGCATGCTGTGTGCCATTGCAAAAGTGACTCCGAGGGGTTTCCTTGCCTCCTTTTCCACTGTATACCGCCAGGGTGTTTGGGGGGCTTTGCCTCATTTCCCTTTATCTCCATCCACCCCCTCCCAGTGCCCCCTGCTCCCCCTTTCTCTTGTCACCTGGGTAAAAAATCCATTTAAATTTCCCAGCCCAATGCTTCTGTTTCCAATGTCCCCCTTCCTTTCCCCCTCCTTTTTCAGCCCCCCATGGACTCATGTGGCCACGAGATGTAGTCGCCCGTTTCCCGGTCCCCTCCCCGGGGCAGTTTTTTCGGGCATCTGTTCCGGGACTTTAAAGGGCTGTAAATGACGTTATTCATCCCGTAGTCCTGGGACTAAAAATTTACTCGCCCCCTCGAAGGGCCTCAAAAAACGGAGGTGTCACGCATGAGGCCACGGCTGACATCAAATTTACACGGGGAGTACTTTTGTCTGCCGGACATAAAAAAAAATATTTTAAGGGCCCTTTCTCTGTTCATACATCGGTCCAACATGTGCAGGCTGGAATTTCCCAACTGTGGAAACACGCAATCGAGTGTGTTGGGGGAACCCGTCTGCCGCTGCAACTCAGGGTTTTTTCCGGGGGCTTTGACAATGGATAAATTTGCATGCACATTTCCCCTGGCCATTTTTAGAAGTTCTAAAGATCGGTGAAAGACTTAGGCCCTTTCACAACCAGATGAACACGTGCGCCAGCGGCCAAGACCATCCCCTCTTGCAGCGCGGAACCATGTTCCTCCCATTGTCCGTCCCATGGTTCCGTTGCATTGGGTGGGAGAAAGCCACACATCGATTTCTTGCTGCATGACGGGGAGCAGCCTCCCCCTGTGTACTTCGTTTGCCCAGGCAAGCCATGTAGGAACTGCGTGACACCGCTGTGCCCAAAACTGTGGTATGATGGAGCAGTACTTTTGGAGGCTGAGATGGTTGGTGGTGTGGGGGGAGGGGGGAGAGGGGGACATTGGCGCAGGGGCAGCAGTTTGAAAAAGTGGAGGAAAAGCGGCGTCTCCTGTCCAAGTTGTTGGGGTGCCGGGGCCCGGGAACACATCACCCAGTGGCCGAAAAAGGGGCATTTTCTGGCCCTGACCGTATTACAGCTCCAGACGGGCCGCGCGCCCGTGCACCTTTGGGAAAAAACCGATAAGCTTAAGGACTGGCCCACCTTCGTTCTACATATTTATAAGTGCTGGTACGCCTTTTTTTGGAAAAAAAATTACGGCTGGAACTCTCCCTCTTGGCTCGGCACAAGCCATTAGTTCTCTGAATGGGCAGAGCCACCTTTGGAAAGGGGGGACTGCAGTACCAACAACCCGGGGCGGGGCACGGTCAGCTGCTGCCCCTTAGGATGGTTGGACACATACAGGTCTCTTTGCAAACGCCTCGCTGACTCGGAGACTGCTGGCGCCGATGAAGTAGCGAGGAGCAGGAGCATCTGGGACCGGGAGATGATGTTCAAAGAGAAACAGCTCCTTCTGCCAGAGGTGGTGGAGCCTTGACTGGTGCAATGGCTTGCGTGCCATGCCACTGGGCGCTGCTGCTGCTTGCTGTTTGGGCTGCGGGGCAGGATGGGACCACCACATCTTGAGCCACGTTTTCCAGGCCACCGGATGGTGTGCTGCATGTGGTTGAAACGCAGGCGTGGTGCCAACGGTTAGCTCCTATGGCCACGCTTAACTTTCTGCATACAGATTCTAATTATCCCCATATTCGGCTCTCCGGTGTCATAGCAAAGGAATGCCACACCGCCGAGTATCGGATTTTCTCCGCCAACGACTCGCACTGAGTGACTATGCCACCGCTGCTCGGCTGAGCGCCTGTGCCGCTAATTTTCTTGGACCTGCGAAGCGGGGTTTTTACCCCGTGGCCGCTTGGCGGCTCCCGACTCACACTGTGCTATCCTGCTGACTCACGGCCACACGGACCCACTTGCTGGGCTGCGGCCGCTGCCGGACGCGCAAAGCTGGACGCCTCTTTCCGGACGGATGATGAAGCTATTGCCTCCACCGGCTCCCAAGTGCGTCGGCTAACATCATCATCTATTTGTTGTTTCATTCGTCACTGCTGTCTCAATCACGGTCTGGTGGTGCAGAGGTGACCCTCACAACTAGAACTCCCATGCCACTTCCAACATCTATACTTTGCCGCCTACTGCAAGGAGCAGGGGATATTGGCCCATTTCTTCGCTGCCACGTAGCTGCTGACTGCCCTCTCACATTGTTCATCCTGCCTATATAGTGGCGCTGAGCCCAGAACCACATAGTGATCTCTGGTGAGGGCAACCGGATGGACAGAGGCGGCGTTGAGGAAGGTGAGGCCGCTGACCCGCTGCCCGGGCCCTGCCAAACAAGGGTTTGTGTATGCGTTTCCCACCGACTCTTGGCTGGGGATGTTCAGAGTTCATCTCGGGAGGACGTGGATGACCTGGCAACTAATCAAGCACATTGGGTTGCTAGTCCAGTACACGGAGCTAGATGACAGCGGCCAGTTGTGGCTCACCGAGTGGACCACTGCTGCGACGTCCCCTTGCTTTTGTGCGACCTGCCTCCAGGAATGATTTTGTGCCTCTGCCAATCGCAGGTGAAGAGCCTGCACTCTCTGTCTGACATACTGTATGTTCTAAAATGTACAGACACTGTTGATGAGATATTGAATATGATAATAACACCCTGTATTTGACGCCAAATGGAACCCACTAAGAAGCTTGGGTAACCCTTTGGATCATAAATTGCGTTCCACAAATGGGCAGGAAAAAAATTGACTTGTATGTGCGTTTAAAAACTCTGTATATTACTGAATAAAAAATCACAAACAGGCTTAATTAAACCCTTCGGATTATGAATTATGCTACAGTAATTTCTTCTGGTGGCGCAGTTGAAAAACAAGGGCCACATGTTGAATGGGCTTTTCGCACTTTCAGCTGCGCCCGCATGAAGGGCGGGCAGTGGCCGGGGTATGCGTTCGCGGGGCGGGCGCGGCGCGGCTCTAAAACTCCGAGGCATGTAGAGGCGCGAGTCGGCAACAAAGCGAGGCGCAGTGCAGCGCTCGGCAGCTCCGACAAGCAGACCTGGTTTTTTTTGGTCTAAATCCTCCGACAGAGGCAAAGTGAAGCAGGATCGGAACATGCGAGGAAGCAGATCGAAGATCGCGACAGAAATCTCGGCGCTCCGCTCCGTGCAGCAGGAGTATGATTCCGAAAAAATCGCCTTTATAAAGGCGGAAAACAGTGTCAGAAAAGAGCTGAACGTAAAAAATAAACATAATAAAAAAAAAAAAAACACTTTCCAAAACTCTAGAACGGCGCAATATCAAGAATTATGATATTGTAAATTGCCGGGAAATACAGTAATTCAAATTCTGTAACCGATTCTCATTGGTCTGCATAAACCAGCCAATCAGAATTGGAGCAACAGTGAACCATTAAACCTATGGGGAAGGATTGACCAATCAGAATCCACGGCGGGATAATTCAAAATACAGTAAAAAGACAGAAAAGAGCTGATTGGCTGAGCTAGCGGGGCTTGGCTAGCTCGGTCAATCAGAATGGGAGCGACAAAGACCCATTCTAGTCTACGGAGAAGTTTAGACCAATCAGAATCCACGGCGGGATAACAAACGCGTTGTTCGGGATTTTAACTGCTTTATTTGTAATGAAGGGATCGGCTCTTTATCTGATAATGTTTGACACTTAATAAAAATGATTTTTTTATTAATACTTCATGCCGCACGGCGCTGAGCGCCGAGATTTCAGAGCGCCCATCTCTCCATAGACTATAATGGGAGAAGTAGCTCGCGCTCTGATTGGCTGGGATAGCCAAGCCACCGCTAGCTCAGCCAATCAGCTCTTTTCTGTCTTTTTACTGTATTTTGAACTGTCCCGCCTTTGATTTTGATTGGTCCAAACTTCTCCATAGGATATAATGGGACTTTGTCGCTCCTATTCTGATTGGTCAATTCTTCTCCATAGGTTATAATGGGACATTGTCGCTCCTATTCTGATTGGCTGGTTTATGCCGACCAATGAGAATAGCTTAAACAATTTGAATTACTGTATTTCCCGGCGATTCTCTCTATTGCAATTCCCTATGTAGCGCCGGTCTCGGCGACAAACGCGTAGTTTGGGTTTTTAACTGCTTTATTTGTAAAGAAGGGTTCGGCTCTTTATCTGATAATGTTTGACACTTAATAAAAATGATTTTTTTATTAATACTTCATGCCGCACGGCGCTGAGCGCCGAGATCTCATAGCGCCCATCTCTCCATAGACTATACTGGGAGAAGTAGCTCGCGCTCTGATTGGCTGGGATAGACAAGCCACCGCTAGCTGAGCCAATCAGCTCTTTTCTGTCTTTTTACTGTATTTTGAACTGTCCCGCCTTTGATTTTGATTGGTCCAAACTTCTCCATAGGATATAATGGGACTTTGTCGCTCCTATTCTGATTGGTCCAAACTTCTCCATAGGATATAAAGGGGTCTTTGTCGCTCCTATTCTCATTGGCTGGCTTCTGCCGACCAATGAGAATAGCTTAAACAATTTTAATTAATATAAATCCCGGCAATTCTCACTATTGCAATTCCCTAAGTAGCGCCGGTCTCTGCGACAAACGCGTTGTTCGGGTTTTTAACTGCTTTTTTTTGTAAAGAAGGGTTCTGCTCTTTATCTGATAAAGTTTGACACTTAATAAAAATTATTTTTTTTTTAAAAACTTCATGCCCGCACGGGGGCTGAGTGCCGAGATTTCAGTGCGCCCATCTCTCCCTAGACTATAATGGGAGAAGTAGCTCGCGCTCTGATTGGCTGAGCTAGCGGGTGCTTGTCTATCCCAGCCAATCAGCTCTTTTCTGTCTTTTTACTGTATTTTGAATTATCCCGCCGTGGATTCTGATTGGTCTAAACTTCTCCATAGACTAGAATGGGTCTTTGTCGCTCCTATTCTGATTGGCTGAGCTAGCCAAGTCCCCGGTAGCTTAACCAATCAGCTCTTTTCAGCATTTTTACTGTATTTTGAACTATCCCGCCGTGGATTCTGATTGGTCTAAACTTCCCCATAGGTTTTAATGGTTCACTGTCGCTCCTATTCTGATTGGCCGGTTTATGCCGACCAATCAGAATAGCTTTCTGATTTTGAATTACTGTATTTCCCGGCAATTTCCAATATCCTAATTCTTGAATTAGGATATTGGAAAGTGATTTTGTTTTATGTATTTTTTATTTTTTAGGTTTCAGCTCTTTTCCTGAGAATGTTGAACGCCTTTATAAAGGCGATTTTTGATTCATACTCCGCACCGACATCTGGAATGATTTCTCGCTGTTCCAGCCTGTCTCGCATCGGAACTGTTTTTCGGCGCAGCCCCACACGGCGCCTAAGTCCCGCACTGCGCCCATGTCCCCGCACTGTGCCCCACACACACTGGCGAGGCGCAGGGAACTTTTCCCCGCATGTATGAGTGCGCTACCTCCGGCGGCGAATCATAGGCGCAGCACCGCACTGCGCCTCGGTCCCCGCACTGCGTCCCACACACTGGCCAGGCGCGGCGGCCTTTTCCCCGCATGTATGACCACACTACCTCCGGCGCCGAATCCTAGGCGCAGCCCCGCACTGTGCCACGGACCAGCACTGCGCCAAAAACACAGCGAGGCGCGGCGGGACTTTACATGCTATGTATGAGCGCGCCCCGGCCCCCGACATAAATCAGGCGCAGATTCCGTCGGAAAACTGGCAGAAAGGTGCGCCCCGACCCGTTGGGATTCATACATGTGGCCCTAAGTTTCTTTTACTGAGTACAACTGCAGAACAACGCTTAATTAACCCCTGGATGTAAATTGCGCCAAACAATTGAGCCACCACAAACTAGTAGCTTTGTAGCATGTTACAATTGCGTGTTTTCTACGCCACACAACAAGAGATAAAATTGTAATTAACCTTCGCTTGTGAATTATGCTACAGGAAAAATGTATATATTTTGGCGTTGAAAATGATGGTTTCTTGGGGTCAGCACACCAGCAAAACAACGCTTAATTAACCCCTGGATGTAAATTGCGCAAAAGAATTGAGCAACCACAAACTAGTAGCTTTGTAGCGTGTTACAATTGCCAATTAGTTTATCTACGCCACACAACAAGAGATAAAATTGTAATTAACCTTCCGCTGTGAAATATGCCTACACGGAAAAATGATATATTTTGGCGTTGAAAATTAAGGTTTCTTGGGGTCAGCACACCAGCAAAACAACGCTTAATTAACCCCTGGATGTAAATTGCGCAAAAGAATTGAGCAACCACAAACTAGTAGCTTTTTAGCGTGTTACAATTGCGTGTTTTCTACGCCACACAACAAGAGATAAAATTGTAATTAACCTTCGCTTGTGAATTATGCTACAGGAAAAATGTATAGAAATATGAGTTGAAAATGACGGTTTCTTGGGGTCAGCACACCAGCAAAACAATGCTTAATTAACCCCTGGATGTAAATTGCGCAAAAGAATTAAGCAACCACAAACTAGTAGCTTTGTAGCGTGTTACAATTGCGTGTTTTCTACGCCACACAACAAGAGATAAAATTGTAATTAACCTTCGCTTGTGAATTATTCTACAGGAAAAAAAGTATATAATTTTGGCGTTGAAAATGACGGTTTCTTGGGATCAGCACACCAGCAAAACAACGCTTAATTAACCCCTGGATGTAAATTGCGCAAAAGAATTGAGCAACCACAAACTAGTAGCTTTGTAGCATGTTACAATTGCGTGTTTTCTACGCCACACAACAAGAGATAAAATTGTAATTAACCTTCGCTTGTGAATTATGCTACAGGAAAAATGTATATATTTTGGCGTTGAAAATGATGGTTTCTTGGGGTCAGCACACCAGCAAAACAACGCTTAATTAACCCCTGGATGTAAATTGTGCAATAGAATTGAGCAGCCAAAAATGAAGTGGTATTTGTATTGTAAAAACGCTGTTTCTTTAAATTAATACAACAGGAACTGGCTTAGATCCCACTTGGATATTGAATGTATATGCAGCTGTAGTGGACGCACACTGGAATTTCAGATCAAATACCCCAAAAAATCAGAAATAGAACAGTCTCTGAGACAAGCTGAGATACCCCACAAAAATCGCTGTATAAAAATCAGTTCTTCAGTGAGAGCTATCACAATCAGCCGCGGCAGCACCTTCCCTGATCAGTACAGTGAGAGAAGTGTGAGCTCCCGGCGTCGCGCCCTGACTTATAAAAGTGCGGTGACGTCACAGAATCCCCGCCCGGTCTCTGGCTTCATCTCTGCACATGTCATGCAGGCTATGCCCTTCTTCCCCCAGAATGCTTGCCCCATGTAGCGCCATGTGCTCGCAGCCATTTTATCAATCAAAAGCACACTTCGTTCCCCGAAGTCCCCCAAACTTCGACTTCGTTCAGAACCGAAGTTTTCCTGAAATTCTAAACGAATTCCACTTCGTTAGAATCGATTCGCCCATCTCTAATTGTGAATCATCAAGTTTTGTGCAATAAATCCTATCAAAGGCATATCTAGACTTTGCCTTTACTTGGGGCTAAAATTTAGTTTTCAGCCTTGAATTTTGAGGGTAAATTCGAACTTTGGGGATCCACTGCAAACTCAACAGCTACATCTGGAAACACCACCAGCAGCTATTTTTTTATGCACTTGTAGCCTTTTTTATTTCTTTATTAATTTTTAAGTCAGACAATCAATTTAACACCCTGATTAAGGCAGTGATTTGTTGGAGCTCCCTCTAGTATTGAGTACCCAGCTACAATCCAGACTGATAGGTTGGGCTGGCAACTGTAATTGTGTAATCCAGTACTTGATGTGTAAGAATGATAAAATTGCATTATTTATTTCCATCAATTTAATGACTTAAAGTACTGTCCATTCCTGCTGACGTGGTTTAAGCCAAATCTTGGCTATCACTCATAGTAAGGAAAGATGTAAAGTAAAATGTTTTAAAACAAGTGATTAACAACATTTCCAGGGAGTATATATTCCTGACTGGTTAGATTACCCCATTGCCAATTACTGTGGCATAACAGAAGAAGAAGTATCCTAGAGTAACTCACGAACATCTAAGGGACTTTAAAGGAACAATATAGACATTAAAGGGTTTCTACTTTCCACTCACTTTGTCTCCTCAGGCTGTGGATAGTTCTATAGCAGTGATAAGCATATTCAGCTTCTCACTCAGCTGTTATGATGACAGTGGAGATTGTTATCTTCAGTAAACACAAGGTGGGGACTGAATACAATGCCTTTATTTATTCACAGGTACATAGATATAGAGTAATGGACTGGTATGCAGGTAACCATAGAAACATGTGTGCACTCAGAACACATAAATTGCCTCTTATCCCATGACTAAAATAAAATCTATTGACCAATGTACGAAACTCAAAAAAATAAAGGGAGTCCTAAAATACCGGATTCTATATCTTAAAGGAGGGGTGTCAAACTGTCGGCCCTCCAGCTGTTGGAAAACTACAACTCCCATCATGCCCACTTTTATAGATTATACAAATGCATGATGGGAGTTGTAGTTTCCCAACAGCTGTGTCTTAAAGGATGAAATATTTTGTTGCAATTCTTTATTCATTACCTAGTGAAATGTGTTAAGAACAATAAAACATAAAAACGATCAATGAAAATCAAAATTAATATCCCATGGAGTCTGAGTTTGGAACAATACTCAAAATCAAATTGGAAAATCAAATTTTAGGCTGCTCCAACTTCAGTGGAAATACTTCAAGACAAGAAAATGAGGCTCAGCAGTGTGTGGCCTCCATGTGCCTGGATGTCCTCCCTACAATGCCTGGGCATGCTCCTGATAAGACGGCAGATGTTCTTCTGAGAGATCTCCTCCCAGACCTGAATTAAAGCATCAGTCAACTCCTCGAGTCTATTGTGCAATAAGGCTTTGGTGGATGGAATGAGACATGATGTCCCAGACGTGCTCGAATTCAGGTCTCGGGAATGGGCAGGCCAGTCCATAGCATCGATACCTTCATCATGCAAGAACTGCTGCCATACTTTAGCCATATGAGGCCTAGCATTGTCATGCATCAGAAGGAGGCCAGGGCCCACTGCTCCTGCATATGGTCTCACAATGGGTCTGAGGATCTCATTGTAATAATAAGCTTCGGACCTTCTTAATTAATATAACCACGTGCTAATGGAGTGTATTATGGACCCCTTCTTATAGCCCGTTCCTTATCTCACAAGATGCAATGCACTCCAAATTCATTCAAACGTACTTTACACTTTATTAGGCTTTTTCCTAAGCCAAACGACATGTAAAACTATACTTAGTATCAAAAACATGTATAAAAAATCAGGAAAGCACTTGCGGTTTTTTAAGATTTCAAATTCAGGAGTATCCACGTAAAGTCCATAGATCTTCCATACGGAGCTCATAGTGCAGTCAGCTTCCAATCCTGTAGCAACATGTTCAGGTGTGTGCCACCAGACGCAACGTTTCGGGGTCATGCCCCTTCCTCAGGCGTGTTCACAGATACGTCAAGCTAGTATTTAAATCCTATTCTTGGGAGCCCTGGAAGAGTAGGATTTAATTACTAGCTTGACATATCTGTGAACACGCCTGAGGAAGGGGTGTGACCCCGAAACGTCACGTCTGGTTGCACACACCTGAGCATGCTGCTACAGGACTGGAAGCCGACTGCACCATGAGCTCCGTATGAAAGATCTATGGACTTTACGTGGATACTCCTGAATTGGAGATCATAAAAAACCGCAAGTGCTTTACTGAGTTTTTATACATGTTTTTGATACCAAGTATAGTTTTATATGTTGTTTGGCTTAGGAAGAAGCCTAATAAAGTATATAGTATGTTTGAATGAATTTGGAATGCACTGCATCTTCTGAGGATCTCATCTCCGTACCTGACGGCAATCAGGGTACCTCTGGCTAGCACATGGTGAGCTGTATGGAATTCCAAAAAAATGCCTTCCCACACAATTGCTGACCCAATGCCAAACCGCTCATGCTGGAGGATGTTGCAGGCAGCAGAGCATTCTCCACGGCCTCTCCAGACTTTGTTACTTCTGTCACATGTGCTCAGTGTGAACCTGCTCTCATCTGTGAAGAGCACAGCGCGCCAATGTAAAATTTGCCAGTCTTGGTGTTGTCTGGCAAATGCCAATTACCCTGCACGATGTTGGACTCTAAACACAACACCAACTTGTGGACATTGGGTCCTCAAACCACTCTCATGGAGTTTGTTTCTGACAGTGAACAGACACATGGATATTAGTGGCCTGCTGGAGGTAATTTTGCAGGTCTCTGGCACTGCTCGTCCTGTTCCTTATTGCACAAAGGAGGTAGTGGTTCTGCTGCTGGGTTGTTGCCCTCCTATAGCCCCTCCATGTTCCCTGGTGTAATGGCCTGTCTCCTGGTTACTGCTCTGTGCTCTGGACACTGTTCTGACAAACACAGCTAACCTTCTTGCCATAGCTTACATTGATGTGCCATCCTGAGTGAGCTGCACTACCTGAGCAACTTCTGTGGGTTGGAGACACTGCTTCATGCTACCTCTAGGGGTGAGAGCAATGACACAGTGCAAAAGTGACCAAAACAACAACCAAAAAGGATGAGAACAAAGTGGTCTGTGGTGATTACCTGCAGAACCACTCCTTTATAGTGGTTGTCTTGCTAATTGTCTATCATTTCTACCTGTTGTCTGTTCCATTGGCACAACAGAAGGATACATTGATTCACAATCAGTGTTGATTCATAACTGGACAGGTTGATTTCACAGAAGTGTGATCGACTTGGCGTTACATTGTGTTGTTTAAGGGTTCCCTTTATTTTTTTGAGCAGCGTATTTAGAAAAAGTCTTCGTTTAACTGTCCCATCATGTTCAAAGCTAAGATTTGTAGTGAGAAAACCCCTTTAACCCATTAAATATGGGTTCATTAAAACAGAATTTTATAAATAAAATGAAAATGATGCCCAAAATGTAATATGACAAAACAAATGACACATGAGTATATGTATAATGTCAAAGTATAAATGTTGTGATATGTGGTGTCCCCAAAGAACAAACATTATTATATAACAATAGTATATAACAGCAGGGAACCCGATATTAATAAACAAATTGCACCACTCTGTTTGAAGGAAGGAAACCCCAGCAAACCAATGTCATAAAGATGGTGAACTTATATCGCATTAAGTGGATCCCTGAGGTGGATCTGCTGTATTGAACTACATGCTATATTGGTAGCTACACAACCTACCGGTGCCATGCTCTTTAAGGTAAGTATGGTAAGTACATTGGGGCAGATGTATCAATAGTGTCTAAAGCTAAGGTTATTTTTAGCTAGACAGTCTTACAATGCGCCACAGTAAACATATTGTTGATAAATCTGGTGCAGGTTAGAACTGTCTAGTCTAACTTTACACCATTTTTAAGTTATCTTACTTTATGCCACTAGCTACACCCACATTTCGACGCATTTTTGGTGCACACTAATCCATGCCCCCTTTCACATGAACCACTCCCCCTTTGCTGAGGTCACACCCCTTTTGTTGGACAAGGTGCAGAAGTGTCTAGAAACTGTCTATTCTATCTTTATAACATAAATGTGGTGTAAAGTATGTACAACATAATTTCTGGTGCAAATTGTGCCAGAATTATGGCATAGCAACATCTGGGCCACTGTGTCTATTAGCAAGATGAATACAGCCTAATAGATACAGTATGTCTGTTAAACTAAATTGTGACTTGTTCCATGTACTAATGCTAAGATGTTTAAAGTACATTAAGGGCCATAGGTATGAAATCCGTCTAGGCGTAAGACTTTCCTTGTTTCCCATAGCAACCAATCAGAGATCATCTTTTATTTTTCCAGAGCACTGTATGAAATGAAAGGGGAGTTCCGATTGGTTGCTATGAGTAACAAAGTGTTACACCTAGACCGTTTTCACACAAAATGCCCTAAATCGATTGAAAGATTACAATGTATATATGACTATAATAGTATGCTGAGCTAGATAATAAGCAACAGCAAGTAAATCTACACCATATATACAAGATTTGTACATCGACAAATGTAATCTACCAGTATGTTGGCAGACAAGCTTTGTAAAACATACAATGATACATATACCGAGACGTAATCTCACGCAAAATGTCGTGTGAAAAAATGAAAAAAATTACAACAACGAAAAATACTTTGGTCATAGATAAATCATATAAAACACTGTAATATACGCTAGAGTGCAGCATGAGTATGTGAATGAAAACACTACTGTCAATGTCCCATTTGTTCTATAAAAGTATGTATCCACATGTTGACGGAGAAGCTTTGTAAAAGATACAGTGATATTGTGCAATATGCAATGAAATATACAATGACTCAATAAATAGGCAAATACTGAGATATATTCTCTCATACTGAAAATGACACAGTATAAAAAATGAAGAATATTGCAACATCTGAAAATACTTTTGTCATAGAAAAAACATATGAAACACCATAATATATTAATATAATTATGCCACATGGGTACGTGAACAAAAACAATACTGTAAAGGTATGGACTGCAAGTACTACGGTATACAAGCATGTATCCACATGATGCATTACCTCATTGTGAACAACAATGTAATATACAGATAAATCAGAAGTATCACCAGATATAGGAAAAAAAATTATTCCTTGTGAAATTAATGAAAAAGGTGTATCATTGTACATGGAAAAGATTCAAATTCTTCAATATAAATAGATATTTAATTATCTATATAATAATTGTCACATCAAAGGGATACAGTGAGCCCTAACTGGACCCCAGCCAACTGTCCCTGCCTACTTGACGTTCTGCCCTAAATGGCAGACCCCAACTGCGCAGCAGTCCCTTTACTACTAATGTTCAGGAGCCGTCAGGTGAAAGGATAGTCAAACAGTCCAGGTGGGTAACAGTATAGTAACGTAATGCAAAAAAAACAGAAGACAAGAGAGAAACCAGAAAACTCTCCAAAGGTCAGAGCACTGTCAGGAGCAAAGTACAAAATCAGAAAACAAGCCAAGGCCCAATAATAAGCAGAGGTTTGATACACAGATAAAGCAAGCCTACAGTCAAGTACAGGTAAGTTTAGGCATCCAGGAAACTATCACAGGCACAGCCTTTATTTTGCAGGAGGTTTAAATGTGGTGCCTGGACACCGCCCCCATAGCTGATTGGTGCGGTCTCCAGGCCCTCCCATTGGCTGGTGCAACACGCCTCCTGTTCAGAGTGGCTGGGCCTCTGTCATTCAAAGAACCTCTAGCAGAGTGTCTCTCAGGGTGGGGTCACAAATCAGCAGCTGCAGAATGTTGCTCCCTGCAGGCTGAATGTTTCTAGGTAAGCTAGCCCTAAAATAATCTTGTCAGTTGTGCTTTAGAACATAATTAATGTATCCAATAAGGTAACGTAAAAATATGTTATAATTACTACCGAAATACTTGTAAGGAATAATTAAACACAGATGATATGAACTTACATGGTTTGTTTGAGAACCCCCTGTACAGGCCAGCAGGGCCAGCATTATATATTTCAGGGCTCCACATAGCTGAAGTGTCTGGACCCCAACCCACAAAATAAAAAATAAAAATTATGGAGTGAACAAGATGAAAAATACAATTGCTCTGTTGTCTATGGGTTTAGTTTTTTATTGGGGCTCACACCGTACAGTTTAATTGACATGCTGTCTTCATTTCACTGGTCAGAACATATACATGGGTCAAAAATACCACCACATTATCACTGCATGTCACTACTATATAGTGACTAATACAACCATAATCCCAACAATAGTGTAAACATATCCACTGTTTTATTTAAAGACTCCAAACAGTAAAAAAGGTGCAACAATTCAATGTGACAGATGAGATACACACCCTATGTAGTAGGAAGCCCCCTCAAATTAGGCAGGCAGATAGGTAAACATTCTTATTAGGTAGGTTAGCCCCCCAAAATTAGTTAGGAAAATAGGTAGGCAGACTTTCTTATTAAGTATGTAAAGTCCCCATTAGGATAAAACATAGGCCCCCATTATGTAGGTCAGCCCCTATAAGGTAGTCCCCCATTAGAAAAGAAGATTGGTAGGCTCTTCATTTGGTAGCTTAGGAGGTAGGGTGTCTGACAGGTAGATACATAGCTCCCCTGGAAGTTTAGTAGGTCGCCCCCTTTTAGGTAGGTAGGGTTATGGGTAGTTAGGTAGTTATGGCCCTTGGTAGCTAGGTATATAGGCCCCCTCCATAGGTAGATATGTTTATATCTCCTCCAGTAGGTAGGTAGTTATATAGGGTCCCAGTTTTTAGGTATACGGATCCTCCATTAGGTAGGTATATAGCACCCCAATAGGTAGGTATTTACAGCCCCCAAGTAGGTACATAGGATCCCCATAGTAGATAGAGAAATAGATCACTAATAAGTAGGTAGTTATATAGCTCCTCCACTAGTTAGGCATATAAGCCACTAGTAATTAGGTGGATATATAGGCCCTCCCAGTAGGTAGGTGGTATATAGAACCTCCTTCATAGGTAGGTAATTATATAGAGCCCCCAGTAGGTAGCTATATAGGACCCTTCAGTTGGTAGTTAGGTATGTAGAGCCCCTCAGTAGGTAGGTAGGTATATAGTCCCCTTTAGTAGGTAGGTATATAGAGCCCTCCAGTAGATAGGTATATAGGGAATCCCTAGTAGATAGATAAATATATATGGTCCCTCCATTAGGTAAGTATATAGGGCTCCTCAGTAGGTATGTAGCTATAAAGGCACTCCATTAAAAATAACATTTCTCCTGCCTAACAGCTTGCTCTTCTGGTTACTGTCTGGCATGGGTAGCGTGACATCACGCTGCGTGTATTGGGATGATACTCCCGGCAGGTTCTAGGCCATAAGGCTAAGGTCAGGTGCATTACGTTTTCGTGAAATATCTAATGTTTTCATACCTCATCCAAGGGATTGCATTATTTGACACTTTTTGGCAACAGAGAGATCCTTTTTCTTTCCCATATTGCTAGAAACCTGTGGCCTGCTTAATAATGTGGAACGTCCTTCCAAGTAAAATATGTATCTCAGATATTTGAACTTGATTTTATCCCTAGAGCCCTGAGACACTATACCATCTTTTATTTTAATTTTAGTATGAAAAAAATACTCTTGATTTTTCTTAAACGGACCCGAGTAACGCTTTTGAAACGCGCAGCGGCGATCTCTCATCTGAACGCCGCTGCGTCTTTCTAATAGCGAGCAGTGATAAAGTTACTGCTAATTGTTAGAGCCGTCTTGGGGTCTGCTCTTTCGGTCCCCAACACGGATCTACAAAGCGCTTGTAACTCAGAGTGAAAACTTCGTGTGAACAAGCCCTAACATAGAGCTTAAAAATATTTGCTGATTGTATGAGGTTTATTTCATAACAACTTTTCTAAAAGGGCATCTCTGTTAATAATGACGCACTGTGCAGGCATTGTACCAAAAGTTCTATATTGTGCAGATAACAGATTTATCAGGAGGACGCACAGTCTGTTATAAAAGAGGGAATATCACCACATCTACCTATGTGGGAAAAACACAGAAATATTACATATAACCATAAGACTTTCTTTAAATACATATCATTAGAAAATCAGAGGATTATCCTCAGAGACAAAGGTTTTGCTTTAATTTTATCAGGTCACAATCTGATGCAATTCTTTCTCTTGGAGGCACCGACTGTGTGTAGGGAAGCCTGGTTTCACTGGCATTTTGTTGTATTCTTGTTATGTTTGTGTATAAAAACATGAAAATAAGAAAATGCATGCTTTTTTTTCTGTGCATCTGGTTTTGTTATTATATCTACTTTAAAACACAGGTGAAATTTTATGCATTTTTGATGCAGTTGTTCCCTAAAAGTGAATCACAAACAAGGTGAATTAGGCCTCGTTCACACGGCTTATTTCGCCGCGTATTTGCCGACGGATTGACGATCGTCAATCCGTCGGCAAATCAGGCAAATCAGTCAGAAATAAGTAACAGCCCATTTTCTATTGATTTCAATAGAAAATACGGCTCGTCGTTCACACGACGCGTATTTCTGTGCCGGATTGCCGCCGCGGATTGACGACGGCAATCCGGACGGAAAAACAATGTGCATGTCAATTATTTACGGACGGATTCACCACCTACAATGATTGGAGATGGTGAATCCGTCGGGAAATCAGTTACAAATACGTGCCACACTTAGTGGCACTTATTTGCAACTGATTTTCAACTGATTTCAGAACGTATTTACGATCGGCAATCCGATGTAAATACGTTCAGAAATAAGCCGTATGAACATAGCCTTAATGTGCCACTGCTTCCCAATTGTTAGCCAACCAGAAAAATGTAAATCCTTGTGTATTATACAGTCCAGCTAGAAGAGAAGGAAACAGCTCCATGGAAAGGGTTAATCTGCTAGAGAAGGACAAGTAAGGGGAGCAGTTCTGTTCTACACTACTAACTAAAAGTTATTTGGATTTTGGTTGAAATTTCAGGACAAGCATAACATTTCTTGATTTTTTTTTTTTTTTTTTTAATTAACTAAATGAGACCATCTCTTAACTTTAGAATGCACAAGTCCAAAATCACAACAGGAATTGGATCCCTAAATCACCCAATACATTAAATGGATCAACTTGAATTGGGATTTAAACAGTTGTCCTAATCATGCTGTTAACATTTTTACATCATGAGACCAAGACAACACCTTAAAATTGATCAAAAGTACCTCGCCATTGCAAGGTTTCAAGCAGGATGCTCTCAGACGGATGTGGCCACTGAGCTTAGAGTGTCACACAGAGTCATCAGCAGGTTGC
Source organism: Phyllomedusa bahiana (assembly GCA_025379985.1). Lineage (NCBI taxonomy): Eukaryota > Metazoa > Chordata > Amphibia > Anura > Hylidae > Phyllomedusa > Phyllomedusa bahiana. The sequence continues at coordinate 98,195 of JAODAL010008666.1, read as the reverse complement.
AACAGAGATACAAAGAGACTGGTAGAGTCACAGAAAGGCAAAGAAGTGGACATCCTTTGACTACATCACACTCTGATGACCGCTTCATTGTAAACTTTTTGTGAGAAGTGTATTAGTGTGGTTCCTGTTTAGTTGTGTGTAGTTTCAGCATTAGAGAACCCACTTGCTGGCAGTGTAGTGGGGCAAGAACAAAGAAGAACAGTTCATTGGTGGTAGGGCCAAAGGGAGGCTTTGGTTACAACGTTTAGGGAACGCATTAAGTGCTCAGTAAAACCTTCAGAGAAACTGGTGGTTTTGGCCCAATCACAGAAGGGAATTGGTGAAAATCCTTCTGTTGAAAGAGAGGGAAGAGTCATAGTAGCCAGGGTGAGAGAGAGACCCACTTGATGGAAATTGAGCAAAATTCTCCTTCTAGAGTTGTAAGTTTGAGGTGCAGGGTGAGTTGCGACCTGTCAGTTGATTTACCAATTGTGAAAGTTTAAAAGTGTAACATTCTACAGGTGTATGAGCCTGCATATCCTAAAGCTGAGAGTCCCTGTGGTTATTCTAACACTGGTGCACTACACTTCCCAGAAATTCCACGCCATAAGGCCTAAAAAAATCCAGATCCCCACACTACTTAGATGGCAAAACCTGTCTGCACCTGGGTTCTGCAATCATTCAACATCTACCTCCTCCGCACATTTTTACAGACGTAGCTGCTTGTAAAAAGTTAACTTAAGCCCAAGGAACAGCCAAACTACACTGGAGACATAGATATGGATGGTTATCTCTGTTGCTGCTGCTTTTCATCTTCCTTCTGCTGCTCCATAATTAGCTCAGTAAGGGGCCCATCCTCTACCTACAGCCTACCTACCTTGGGCCCACCACGTGTCTACATGGGACCTAACACATACCTACAGCCTACCGAATGGGGATCCACCATCACCTAACTACAAGGGCTCACCACCCCCTACCTAAGGCCTACCAAACTTTACCCAACAACTCCCAATAGCTTATACAACTCGAACCCACCATCTACATACATGGGGCTAACCTACCTACAGCCTACCTAACTGGGGCCCACCATCACCTACCTACAGCCTATCTAACTGGGGCTCACAATCACCTACCTACATGAGGCCAACCATCACCAACCTACAGCTACCTAACAGGGGCCAACCATCACCTACCTACAACCTAGCTAACTGGGGCCTACCAACCTAACTGTTGCCTATCTACTGACCTAAATGGTGCCTACTTATCTACATGGGGGCTATGTACCTACCTATCTGTGGCCCACCTACTACCTACCTACCTACTTGGGGCCTATCTATCTACCTCTTAATCCTAAGAAATACTACAAATATTATACAAACAGAGAATTTGGACCATATATCACTGCAAAAATTATAATTCCTGTTAAAACATAACTTTTACTAAACTATCTAAAATATATAACCTAAACCCCTATATATTACCACCACATACCTAGATAATACAGTATACTTGCTATTATCCGTCAGTGGAGTATTCGCCCCGAAAAAGGACGGCTCCGCTTGGTGACAGACAATATCACTGTACGCGTATAATGTCAAAACTTATATCCCAGCTATCCCGACGCGTTTCCCCCATACAATTTAGGGTTCATCAGGGGATTCCAAACTTCACTTGCTGTGGAATAAGATACGCTATATACAGCGCATATCCGGCCTTTTTAGGTCACATAGAAACTTATACTTAACTTGATGCTGCCAGGTATAGTTGTAGATAGTCCTCGCAGCTCTTTTAGTATGCTGGCACCCAGGATATGAGGGATACAGAGCTATTCATCTCCGCTTCCCTTTAAATACCTTATGTGGCCCCTCAGATGTATAACAATAAAGCCCACCATCTTAATCCTAACACTTCCGCATTAGTATGTATTAGTTTGTACCTATTGCCGGGTTCCTGCACTGCATGTGCGCATGTCCGGCTGCCGCCGACTCCTCCGGCGTCCCGGATGTTATACTGCGCATGTCCGGATGACAGCAGCGTGCCACATCCGGACACCGCCGCAAGAAACTAAACTGCGCATGTCAGGACTCCGGCAAACGCACTGCGCATTAGACTCCGATGTGCGCAAGTACGAATGTGCTGCCAACTGGCAGTAAAAAATGCTCCCAGCAAAGAGTGCACTTACCTTTGGTTCCGCTTTATTTATATTACCAAGTGTGGATTATATATTATTGTACCAGGATATCTTTTTTACAGAGGTTAAAAAACTTAAACTCTGTACGTTACCAAGGGTTACTGCATTATGACAGACACAATTAGTACAATGTGGGCATAATTCAGAGCCAAATATTTCGGGGTACATACATTCATTGTCTTCAGCTGACGTAAGTTATCAGACTGTAAGTAATCAATGAATATAGTGAAAGACTTAAAATATATAGCACTGATTCATGTTTAGTGGTCAGATTTAAAGAATTTATAGTGGTCCTCTATGGAGAGTGCAAAAAAGACAGAGCCATGTGAACAGACCCAAGCCAGAGTTTACTCGATAAAACATCCAAATTGCAATGTCTCATTGAGGCCCTTTGGATGAATCGATTCCATATGATAGATCCATTGGGCTTCTTTACATAAATTGTATCCATCCCTCCTCTGGGGGATGGGTAATCAGCCTCTAAAATCAAGAGCGGTTAGATCCATTCCCCCATGGGGGGAATGATCCCACACATTTTATGTAAAGAAGCCCAATGGATCTATCATATGGAATCGATTCATCCAAAGGGCCTCAATGAGACATTGCAATTTGGATGTTTTATCGAGTAAACTCTGGCTTGGGTCTGTTCACATGGCTCTGTCTTTTTTGCACTCTCCATAGAGGACCACTATAAATTCTTTAAATCTGACCACTAAACATGTATCAGTGCTATATATTTTAAGTCTTTCACTATATTCATTGATTACTTACAGTCTGATAACTTACGTCAGCTGAAGACAATGAATGTATGTACCCCGAAATATTTGGCTCTGAATTATGCCAACATTGTACTAATTGTGTCTGTCATAAGGCAGTAACCCTTGGGAACGTACAGAGTTTAAGTTTTTTAACCTCTGTAAAAAAGATATCCTGGTACAAAAAATGTATAATCCACACTTGGTAATATAAATAAAGCAGAACCAAATGTAAGTGCATTCCTTGCAGGGAGCATCTTTTACTGTCAGCTGGCAGCACATAGGTACACGCGCACATCGGAGTCTAATGCGCAGTGTGCTTGCCGGAGCCCAGACATGCGCAGTTTAGTTTCTTGCGGCGGTGTGCGGATGTGGCACGCTGCTGTCATCCGGACATGCGCAGTATAACATCCGGGACGCCGGAGGAGTCGGCGGCAGCCGGACATGCGCACATGTAGTGCAGGAACCCGGCAATAGGTACAAACTAATATATACTAATGCGGAAGGGTTAGAATCAAAATGGTGGGCTTTATTGTTATACATCTGAGGGGCCACAGACGGTATTTAAAGGGAAGCAGAGATGAATAGCTCTGTATCCCTCATATCCTGGGTGCCAGCATACTAAACGAGCTGCGAGGACTATCTACACCTCTACCTGGCAGCATCAAGTTAAGTATAAGTTTCTATCTGACCTAAAAAGGCCGTATATGCGCTGTATATAGCGTATCTTATTCCACAGCAAGTGAAGTTTGGAATCCCCTGATGAACCCTAAATTGTATGGGGGAAACTCGTCGGGATAGAAGTTTTGACATTATACGCGTACAGTGATATTGTCTGTCACCAAAGCGGAGCCTAACTTAATCCTACCCACTAGCCTGCTTAGGGCTGGCCTACCAACTTATTCAATCGGGGTCTACCTACTTAAATAGGGCCTACATAGCTACCTGGAACCTTTCTCATTTACTTACCTACATAGAGCCTTGCCTACCTACCTTTCTGGGCCCTTGCCTACCTACCTATCTAGTAATATGTTTCTGAGGGGCACAGCCTATAGCCGAAGCACAATCTGTGCCTCTAAGCCATGGCCTGTACCCAATCTCCCACCATTGAGACGTTTGTACAGAGGTGGGGGACAGTGAGGAAGGTGCTGGAAAAGGGAGAATTCTAAGATATTTGTGTGTAAATTCTGCAGGAACGAATGGTGGGAGAAGTGATCATGGCAGTCTGGACTAAATGGAGAAGAAAAGGGAAAAAGAATGACTAATGAGAGAAGAGAAAAACTCATCAAATAAGACGTCTCCTGTGAGTCCCTGGATTTAGTGCTTCTATATTGGATCAGTGCTGTATTCACTGTCACATGATGGTGACCTGAGCTGGTGTCTGACCATTATGTGGTCTCTATATGGTGTTATTGTAGATTATATCGGCCATCGTATAGTGGCAGTGTACACTTGTCCCTGATGCTGTGATTAAGAGGTTTCACTTTCACTTTCTTGCTGTGTTAATAGTGGTATTTATTTTAGAAAGTGGTGAGGTATGTGACCAAGGAAAACTTAGAGGCGGATATTGTATGTGGGCTGGTGGGGGTTGTATGGTGATGTGAATGGAACTACTTAGCCATATGTCTATCTATGATATATTAGACTGTGACAAGTATGTGAGACAGACGGACATGTGAGACGGATATGTGAGACAGACAGCTGCATTACTCACTTGGTATTGCATACTGCACAATACACTTCTGTTTTGTACACTTTATGCATGCATTTATGTCCAAGAGGCTTGGACCTCAGGCTCCCCAGTCTGGCACTGCCATTACCAAGCTTGTTTGTAGCAGAAAGTCAAACTTGTATGGTGTATACCATATGTATATTTTTAATGTATTAACACTAGAAAAGCGGGATAAATAAATTGTTAAATCTCCTTATTCTATTTATAAAACTATTTGTAGCCACTACTGCATATGAATGTATACAGCTACCTTGCAGCTCAATGGAACCTGTTAAATCTCTGTGTACTGAGCTCTACCTAGAGCAGTGTTTCTCAACTCCAGTCCTCAAGACCCACCAACAGGTCATGTTTTCAGGGTCTCCCTCTGAATGCACTGACAATAATTATATCACCTGTGCAATGCTAATTATATCACCTGTGCAACCCTGAGGAAAGCCTGAACACTTGACCTGTTGGTGGGTCATGAAGACTGGAGTTGAGAAATACTGACCTAGAGGTAGCTATTTTTCTGCTTAAATGGTAGCAGCACATTTCCAGCTACTGCTGTCCAAGGTACTGAACTTCACCATCATTTTGACGTTACCTATAAAGCAAAAAGAAAATTGAATAAAGATGGAAGCAGCCCTCATCATGATCCCATAACAAAAGCATGAAAACCAAAAGAAAGATAAATAAATGTCTTTTCACCAGAAATTATCGAGCAATATAAAATCTTTGCCTTATTTTCCCTCTTGTATAGATTTTATTTTTGTGTGATATTTCCTCTAACTAATGCAAAGTAATGAATATTGTAGCAAATGATAAGATAAATCAAGCTGTAAAACAGTTTATAGGAATATTAAAAGGAAAGTTAACAAAAAAGAACAAGTTTCACGGAGAAATGAAAGATGAAAACCATTAGGGGGTGTGTGAAAAATGGGTAAAATGGGGGGGTTAAAGAAATTGATTATGTTTTTAAAAGGGTTATCAATGGGGGCCCAAAATTATTTTTAAAAACAAAAACCTGGGTTTTATTTAAATAAAGAAAATAGAAACATGGGGCATTAATTTTAACAATTGGGAAACTCCTTTTTAAACTATATTTTTTTTTTAAAAATTTAAGAAAATAATTGAAAAAATTCCCAAAAATACACAATAAAATTAAAATAATTTAAATTTTAATATAAAAAAAAAATAAAAAAAATTTTAAAATTAAATTGGTTTTAAAATTTTTAACACCTGTTTTCTTATCCCAGTTTTCATATTTATTAAAGGTTTTAAACTTTGGGGCCTTTTAAGGGTTGCAAACCCTTCGGGGAAACCCAAATTTCACCCGAAAAATTTTCCGGGGCCGCCTTTTTTAAAAACTTTAAAAATTTTTGGGGCCAACCTTTTGAATTTTTAAAAGGTTTTCCGGGGGGGGTTGCCCCAAAACGAAAAATGGCCTAAAAAAGGGGCCCTTGGTTTACCCAGCCCTGGGGCCAGTTTTAACACTTGAAAACCAAAAATTTGGGGGCAATTTGGCCTTGTAAGAAAATTTTTTAAAAAAATTTGAAATTTAGTTTTTTTTTTAAATTATAAGTTTTAAAAAAATTTAAAGGGGTTTTGTAAAAGCTTTTGCTTTCAGGGCCCAATTTCCCCCGGGTTTTGAAGGGGAAATCTGTGCCAATTTCCCCTTTCTTCAGGGGGCCCCCCTAGGGGAAGTTTAATTGGTTATTTTTTTTTGGTTGGTGAATATTTGGTATTAGGGGTTTAATTGGGGTTGGGGGGGGATGGGGTGTTTTTCAGTTTTGGGGGAATTTTTTGGGTTTTACGGAAAACCCCCGGTTTTGGCGTGTGGGGGGGGATGGGTGTTTTCGGGGGGCTTTTTGAATAAACTTTGGGTATTTTTTTTGGGGTAAATTTTTTTGGGTGGTTTTGGGGTTGTTTGGGTGGGGATTTTGGCGGGGTTTTTGGGTTTGGGGAATTATGCGGAATAACTTTGATTTTTGAGGGGTTTGAGGGCCCCCCTTTCCCCTTGGTTTGGGGTGGGAGAATTAGTTGGTTTTTGGTAGGGGTTTCGTGGGGGGGGGTTTTGGAAATTTTTTTTCTTTGGATTGGGGGGTTTGAAGTTTTTCATGGTTTTGGGTGGGGTTGGGGGGGGGGTAAATTGTTTTTTTTTTTTTGGGGTTCCTGTTTTGTTTTGCCAAATTCCTTTGGGGAAAAATTTTAAAGGGGCCTAAAGTTTTACCGGTTTTTGGGGGTTTTTTAAAACCTCCCTTTGGGGGGCCCCTGTTTCCCGGTTGTTGCCTTGGGGGGTTTGTTTGGGGGTTAGGGGGGTTTTTTTGTTTGTTGGGGGGTTTCCCGGGGTTGGGAAAAAAACCTTGGGGTGTTTTGTTTTTGGGGGACAATCCCCTAGGGTTGTTTATGGGGGTTATTGTTCGGTTAAATCCCTTTTTGGGGGTTTTTGGGGAAAAAATGTTTTTTAAAAAAAATGGTTTTTTGGGGGGGGGTTTTTGGGGTTTTTGGGTGGTGGGTTTCCTTGTTTTTTGGCCCCTTTTTTGTTTGGGGGTTTGGGGGGTTCCCTTGTTTTTTTATTGGGTTTTTTTGTGGGACCCCCCTTTTGGATTTCCCCCCTTTGTGTTTTAAAAAGGGGTTTTAGTTTTTAATATTTTTGGGTGGGGGGTATTTTTTTCCTTGGGGGGTTTGTTTTCTTTAAAAACCTTTTCCCGGGGGGGGTTTTTTTTAAAAATTTCTAAAAAATTTTTGGGTTTTTTTCCCCTTTATTTTCTTTTTTTTTTTTTTTTTTTTTTTTTAATGTTTTTTTTTTTTTGGGGGTGGGGGGGTTTTTGGTAAAAAATTTTTCTTTTAAATCCTGTTTTTTTGTGGGTTGGGTTGTTTGGGTTTGGGGTTAGATTTAAATTTTAGGTTTTGGGTTTTGGGTTCGTGTTTGGGTTCTTTGTGAGGGAATTATTTGGCCCTTTTAGTAATTTTTTGGGGGGGGGAAAGGGGGGGTTAAATTTTTTTTAATGAAAATGAAAGGGCCCTTTAAAGGCCCCCTTTTGTTTAGGTTTTATTTTTTCAATTTGGCAATTTTTTTGTCCCCTTGAGGGGCCCCCTTTTTCTGGGTTTTTTTTTTGAAAAATTGTGTTTTTTGTGTTTTTTTTTGTTTTTGTTTTTTTTAAAAAGGGTTATCGATTTTTAAATTTTTTTTAATTATGTTTGGGGTTTTTAAAAAAGGTTTTCTGTAAACAAGTGAAAGTTGAAAAAACTCAAAAATTAAAAAAAATAAAATAGGAAAATTTTAAAATAGTTTAGCCCTTAAATTTCAGGGGGTTTTTAAAATCGGGCGTACTCTAATTCCCCAAACTTTTAATGGGGGAACATTTTTTTTTCTTTTTTTTTTTTTTTTCAAAAAAGGATTTTTAAAAAACCCCTTTTCATGTCCCCCAATCTCTATCATAAAACATAACAGCTGTATGCCCTAGGTCATTTTTTTTTATAATATAATGATGTTTGAAAACACTTAGGGCATGTCCCCATGGCAGGGGTTTTAAAGGGGTTTTTTCAGAGGGTTTGCGTCCCGGGCACGGGGTTTTTGGCCTGGGGGTTTTTTTCAAACCGCCGGCCCCCCTAAAAATTTTTGAACTTGTTCAGTCCCGCCCTTTTTTCCCGGAGGGAAATTTATGTGCTTGTCAACGAAAGAAAAAAGCCTCCCTCCCCCCCGGGCCCGTGTCCCAAACAGCACAAAAAAAGGGGAAAAATATTTGGTCGGTTTTAAAAGGGTTTGGAATTTGTCCTTCCAGGGGAAAACAGGGCCCTTTTTAAAAAGGGGTTTTTCTTTTCAGAACTTTTTGTTAGAGCTTTTATTTTCCGCCTGTTCCGGGGTGGGGGCAGTTCTGCAATATAAATAGCTATTTCCACCTTTTTAGTAATACCGGTTATGGGGTTTTTTCAGTACTTTCAGGGATTCCCCCCTTCCCATTTAAGTTCTTGGAAAATTTGGGTATCCCTCAAAAATTTTAAAGAATTTTTTTTAAAAAGCAAAAATTTCACTTCCATTTCAGTCCATTGCAACTTATATCAGCAGTCGATGTGCAGCTTCAAATTTCTTTCTCTATATAACTAAATTTTCCCATGGGGGTGTCCTTATTGCATGTAGGGCAACACCCTTATTGTTTAGAAGGCCCGGGCCTCCTTTTTTTCCATGTTGACTTTGTCATGGATTGCGTGGGATCACAGGTTTTTGTTTGTTTTTGGGGTTTGTTTATTTTTTGTTTTTAAACAATTTTTAAATTGGGGTAAATTGCTTTTCATTTTAAGTTAATTGGGGTATTTTTAAATTTTTTTGGGGGAAAACCCCAAAAGAAAATCATTCATTTTTTGTTCCCAAAAATTAAATTTTTCTTGGGGGCCCAGGTTTAAATCGGGGTGTCTGACATTTTGGGCTCCCCATTTCAGCCAACCTTTTTTAAAAGGGGGTCTTTGCTGATGGGGGGTTTTTTTCGCAGGGCAAAGTTTTCGGAAAACCCTTTCGGGATGGGTTTCGGGCTCCCCTGTTGAGAGCAGAAATGATAGGGGAAGAGGACCCTAAAGCTACATGATATGAAAGGTTTTTTTTGGGAGCAGGTTGCGGGTAAAAGGTTGGTCCAATATTTGAACCATGCCCCTTTTAAAGGGACAAAAAAATTTAACTAACCCCAAAATTACATTGTTTGGTTTTGGGTTGTCCCCCCTTTAGTGAAAAATACGGGATTTTTACTTTTTGTTCTTTTTAAATGTGATTGAGGGCAGCGTATTTTTTAGTTTCGGTACCCCTTCCCCCGGGGGTTTTTGGTTTTATCTGATACAGGGACGATGTCCCCAAACAGGTCACAGGGGGCCCTTTTGGGGGAAAAGCTTTTTGGATTATCTGATCTTTTAGCCCAAAAGTTTCTAATTACTCTGCTTTTTTACATTAGCTCGCAGCTTCCCCGGCCCTAAGAAGGTTTAATTTATTTAATCTAACTGATAAACAGAAAATTTTCTGAAACACGGCCCTTTCATACCCCTAATTACAGAAGTTTGGGACCAGGAAGTGACAGAGCAAAGAAAGCTTTATTTCATTCGGGGCATCCTATGAAACTTTGGGGATGGAAAAAACCTTTTAAAAAAACTAAAAAAAGTGGTGGGGGGGGAAAACTCCTTTTAAACCCCCTTTAAACCCAAAACTGGAATTTTGGGTTACTAATTGGTGGCATTAAAGGGGAGTTTTTGTGGGGGGGATCGCAGAAAAATTCCGTTTCATACCCCCGGGGTGTTGGGGGCAATTGCACAAACCCCCCGCTGTTACACCCGCGGGGGGGGGTTTGCAACCCCCCGGCTTTTTAAAAACCTTTTTTAAAACAGCTGCGAAACCGTTCCCCCCGCTGCAATGGGAAAGCCCCCTGTGGTGCCCTAACGGGTTTTCCGAGGGGTTTTGAACTTGGCCCCGGGGGCCCTTGTTTAAAAATTCCTTTTCGCTCCCATTTTCTCGTTTCCCCAATTTCCCCCACCCCGGGGCAGGAAGGGGGGGAAAAAAGGGCCATCTTGGTAAAAATTTTAATGCATTGGGAAAAGGGCAATGCTTTAGGCAGAAATTAAAGATCGCCCCCTTAGTGGTGAAGCCCCCAAAGGGGGAAAATAAATGTTAAAAATTTTAAAAAAAAAAAAAAATTTTTTTAAAGTAAAAAAAAAAAAAAATTTGGGGAAAAAAGTATTAAAATTTCCCAAAATTTGGGCAAAAATTCAAAGGGGCCCCGGGGGTTTGGCATTTTCCTGCGAAAAAACTAAATTTTTCTGCGGGTGAAATAACGGCTTGGAAAAAACCCTAAACTTGCCGAAATGAGGTGGGAAAAAAAATTTTTGGGAGGGTTTTTCCAAGCGTTGGTTCCGGGGGGAAAACCAAAGGTTTTTTCCCCTTTTTTCGTGGAACGGGCCCGGTTTTGTTTTTAAAAAATGGAAAAAAATTCATGCCCGCGGGGGGCCCATTTCCCGGGTTTTGGAAAAAAAAAATTTTGTTCCCAGCCCAAAATTTACACCGGGATTTAAACCCCTCGCCCTTTGGGCCGGAAGTGGCCGCGGGCAAAAATTTTTGGAAGTCAAGCCTTGGGTTTCCCTTGGGGTCGGCAGGATCAGGCGGGTTTTTGGGTTTAAAGGCCCCAAAAATTTTCAAAGGCCCCGGGGGGTGGGGGTTCCCGGGCAAAAAAATAAAAAATGTTTTTTGGGGCAGGCTAAAATGGGGGGGGGGAATTTAAACCCCAAAACCTTGCCGGAAGGGAAACCGGGGGAAAAAAATTTTTAGAGGGTCAACCCTGGTTCCTTAAAAAGGGGGCCCGGCGGGTTCGGTTTGGTTTTGCCTAAAAATGGCAAAACTTCTAAGCTCGCGGGTGGCAGTTCCAGCGAAAAACTTTATTTTTTTGCAGGCTAAAATGATGCCGCGGAGATAACCACGACCTTGCCGGAAGGGAGGGGGGCGGGAAAAAATTTGGTTGGCCCAAGGTTTGGGTTTTGGGAAACATGGCCCCCGGGTTCGGGGCTTGTTTTCCCAAAAAAAGAAAAAAATTTTTAAGCCCGGGGGGTTTTGGCTTTTTCCAGCGAAAAAAAAAAATTATTTTGCAGCCCGGAAAATGACGCCCGGGCCCCCAAAACAAAAATTTTTGGGGGGCCCCATACGCTGAAGCCCCTTTTGGGCCCCCCAAAAACCCCCCCCCCAAACAATCCCCATCCCCCCAAACCCCAAAAAACCCTATCGCCCGGGGGCCCCCAAAAAAAAAAAAAAGAAATTTGGGCCCCTTTGGTTTTTTGGATTTGGGTTTCTTGCGGTTTGGGAAAGGTACATTTTTATCCTTTTTGTGCGGCCCAAAAGGACCACCACTATCGGGTGACGATCCAACCATTTATACCAAGCCCCTTTTTTAAAAATCCCCGGCCACTTTATTGGGGGTTACCCCTTGTCCAATTGCAAAGGGAACATTTAATTTTTTTAATAACCCAATCACAGGGCGGAAACCCTCAGTGTTTTTTGGGTTGGTTTAGAAAATGGCCCAAGCCCAATCTCCTGCAGTTAAAACCGGCATAAAGTAGGGGGAAGAAAGGGGGTTTTGAGGGGCCTTTAAACCCGGTGGCATGGTTTTTGGGGTTGCCAAAGGGTTTGGGTCCTGGGGAATTTCAGAAACTGCTGATCTCCGGGGAAATTTTCCCACGCCCCAACCCAAATTCAAAGGGGTTTTACGAAAATTGACCCGGGGAAAAAAAAAAAAACATCCAGTGAGCGGCAGCCCTGTGGGCGGAAAAAAAGCCTTTTTTGTTTGCCAAAGGTAAAGGGGGAATGGGAGCCTGGTTCGGTGAAAAAAGGCCAAAAGGACTCAAATAAAAAACCCTTTAAAACCCAAGGTGGGGCAAAAGAGTCAATTGAAACGCACAGTAGGGCGAACTTTGGGCGGGGGGGGTTCTAAGCAGCAGAAGCCCAAAACCGGGGGTGCCCTCCTTTTCATTTAAGCGGAAATGGGCCCCCTTTTCCCCAAAAGCTAAATCAAAATTTGGGGCCCCAGTAGAAGTTTGGGGAAAAAACTTTTGCCTTGTCTGATGGTCTCGTTTTCTGCTGCGAACATTTCAGTTTGGTTTAGGGCAAAAATTTTGGCGTAAAACAACAAAAGCAGGGATCCCACCCTTTCCCCTTGTATAAAAAGGTTAAAAGTTTGGTTGGTGGGGTTTGCCCATGGTGGGGGGAAAAATTTTTTGGTTGGCACTTTTTGGGCCCCTTTGGGTTTCCAAATTAAAGCATGGTTTTTTGCAACACCTTGTTGAATCTTTGCCAAAGGGAATTGGGGAAATTCGGGGAAAAATGGGGGGTCCCCCCGGGTTACAGCATGGTTTTTAACCAAAATTTTAAAGGGGCCCGGTGAGTGTAAAAGACCAATAATCCCGCCATATCCCCCACATATTCTCCCCTTAAAGAGGGTTGAATTTTTTCCTTCATACTGTCACTAAAAATTTAATTCATTACTTTTGCCAATTTAATGGCACTCATTTGACCATTTTGGGGTTTAGATACAGGTGCACACAGGTAAACCCAAACAATTTACGGGAAATTTTTTTGGGGGACTTTTATTTTAAACTTTCTTGCCCTGATAATCGTTCACTTTCCCCCTTTTTTCCTGCGTCGCTCCGGGAACCACTGTGATGATTTTCCACCAGGGCCCCCATCCCGGCAAAAATTCACAAAAACAAATCATTTTTTTTTTAAACATCTTCCTCCCCGTCCCTTTCCCCCAAAAGAAACCAAACTCCAAATCCAACTGCCTAAAATTTGGTTAATTTTTTCCCCCCTTTGGTGAGTTTTGGTAGTTATGTCTATACCCTCTTAGGTGGGTTTGGAAAGGGGGGCCCCCTGCGGGATAGGTACCCTTTTAGTGAAGAAAAAGGGTAGCCTACGTAGGTAGGTGTGTAGGAAGCCGGGTAGCCAGGGAGGTAGGTGAGTAGGAAGCCGGGTAGCCAGGGAGGTAGGTGGATAGCCAGTCAGGTAGCCTGAGAGGTAACCAGGGAGATAGGTGGATAGGCAGCTGGGTGGCTATGGAGGTAGGTAGCTGGGCAGCCAAGGGCGTGGATAGGTATCGGTCGACCGGAGGTAGGGACACACGGAGGCAGGCCAGAGGCAGGGACGCTCGGAGGCTGGGGGGGATTCAGGGACGCATGGGGGTCGGGCGGAGACAGGGAAGCACGGAGGCTGTGCTGGGGCCGAGGCGGGGACGCACGGAGGCTGTGCTGGGGCCGAGGCGGGGACACACGGAGCCAGTCCAGAGGCAGCGACACACGGAGGCTGGGGGGGATTCAGGGACGTACGGGGTCGGGTGGAGACAGGGAGCACGGAGGCTGTGCTGGGGCCGGGCGGGGGATGCACGGCGGCTGTGCTGGGGCGGAGGCGGGGACACACGGAGGCTGTGCTGGGGCAGAGGCGGGGACGCACGGAGGCTGTGCTGGGGCCGAGGTGGGGAAGCACGGAGGCTGTGCTGGGGCGGCGAGGCTGGGGGGAAGCAACTGGAGGGTCTTGTGCTGGGGCCGAGGCGGGGACGCACGGAGGATGTGCTGGGGCCGAGGCGGGGACGCACGGAGGCAGGCTGTGGGCCGAGGCGGGACCACGGAGGCTGTGCGGGCCGGGACGGGGACGCAATGTGAGGCTGTGCTGGGGCCAGGCGGGAGGCAGGAGCAGAGGCTGTGCTGGGGCCGGAGGCGGAGAGGACGCAGGGGCTGTGCTGGGGCCGAGCCCGGGACGCACGGAGGCTGTGCTGGGGCCAAGGCGGGGATGCACGGAAGCTGTGCTGGGGCCGAGGCGGGGACGCACGGAGGCTGTGGGGGGAGGCAGGGACACACGGAGGCTGTGGGGGGGAGGCAGGGACACATGGAGGCTGTGGGGGGAGGCAGGGACACATGACTATGAGGCCCCCTCACACGATACAGCGCTGGGGGAAAGCACTGCTGAGAGGGGGGCTACAGTGTTAGGGGAGAGAAGGGATGGCGCTGCTGAGAGGGGGCCTGCGCTCTCGGTCACAGCTCAACTCTACCTACATTTTTCTACTTACATCCAATGAGCTGTAACCGGAGCCGCTGGGACCTCCTCTCTCTGCCTTCTCCGCGCTGGGTACTAAACAGTGGCGGGCTGCGGGGCAGTTTGAATCAGTGAGGTCCCGCCTACGGGGACGGGGCCTCGTTGATTTAATGAGTCGTCCCGGCGGTCCCGCCCACAGAGAGGAGGGCCCGGCTCCGGTTACAGCATGCAGTAATGTAAGTAGAGAAAGCTTGTAGGAGGCGGAGCGCAGCTATGACCGGGAGCGCGGGCCCCCTCCCAGCACCGCTCCGCCCCTCCTGGACGGCCTTATTCACTTCTATATTTAAAGAAGGAGCCGAGGCGGAGCGGGCCCTGGAGGCAGAGCACGGGCCCCTCCCAGCGCCGACGCTCGCCCCAGCCACCACCGGACATTGTGTAGAGCGCGGCGCTCAGCTGCGCCGTGCTCTACTGTTCAATGTGAAATAAGGGGGCTTGCTTGAAGCGAGCCCCCTTATTTCCCTGGGCCCAGTACGGGAGTACACCCTGTACCTCCCTATCGGCAGCCCTGATGACGCCGCAGAGTGAACCCCAACCTTGCCGGAAGTGAGGCTGGGCAGAAAATTTGGGCGGTCAAGCCTTGGTTCTTTGGGAAACTAGGTCTTCGGGATCAGGCTGGTTTTGCTTAAAAACTGCAAAAATTCTAAGCCTGCGGGTGGCGGTTCCGGTGAAAAACGAAATTTTGTTGCAGACTGAAATGATGCTGTGGAGTTAATCCCGACCTTGCTGGAAGTGATGCTGGGCAGAAAATTTGAAGGCTCAAGCCTTGGCTCCTTGGGAAACGGGGTCAGCGTTTTTTTGGTCATTTCATGTACTATAAAAATTGGAATAAAAGTGATCAAAAAAGTTGCATGCATTCCAAACCGCTAGCAATAAAAAGTACGCTTCAGCCCACAAAAAATGCACCCTCACTGACATCCATAGGTGTTAGTACAAAAAAGTTATTGGTCGCACACAACGGCGAGGCAGCACAAATTTCAAATATAGAAAATGTTTGGAATTTTTTACGCCACCAAAACATGATGGAAACCCTATATGTTTATTGTTGCCGGATGCATATCAACCTATAGAATACAGATAACACATCATTTTTACCAAAGATTGAACCCCGCAAAATTCGAATTTTTATTGCGGTTTCCCAGTATGCTCTATGGTAATATGAATAAAACCACTAGAAAGTACATCTTGTCCTGCAAAATAAAAGCCCTCATATGTTTATGTAGGTGGAAAAATAAAAACGTTATGGCTTTTGGAAGGCGAGGATCAGAAAAATGAAGAGTAAATTTTTTTTCTTTGGAGGTGTTAAAGGGTTAAGCAGGTTATATCTTAGGGATTTCAGAAGATCTGCCATGATCTGTGACCTATTCTGGTTCTCCATTGATGGAATACAGATCTGTTATTTGGTATCATTGACTCTTGTTCAACAGTGTGTGAAAACTTAAAAAGTTTATGTAATGAAAATGTGAGCATATGTAGTCAGCAGAAAAGGGAACTAAATCTGCCAAAATCTCTAATGTACAGCCAAGTTTAGAGTTTGTATGTCTTTGCACATTCTGGACCTATAACCTTACTCGGCATCTGCATGACCTACCTCACTGCACGGAAACATCAGACCTATACCAGCAAGACCTCCAATTCCCATGATAAGACGAATACTAGACATTTACATGCAAACCTCAAACCGAGTGGATAAACTTGCTCATCTCTAGATACAGGCTACAGGCTTTTGTGAAGCAAGAATTCCCCCAGCTGGCCGCTGTTTTTGTGAAATAATCTCACTGGTGAAGGAAACAATTACCATAATGAGACTATAATATAGAAGTACAATGTGTGAATTCCCTATTATGTGGAGGTATAAATGCACAGGGAACAATTACATTGTAAATTTCTAATTAATATTTTTTTTTTTATTTTTGAAACCTACAATATATTTTACTACTTCATTTATCTTGGCTGAGATATCTTCAAGTCGTCATCCCTACATTTTAAAGCTGTAATAAAAAAATGAAATAGCTTTACTATGATGTAAATAACAGGAGGATAAAATTGCATCTAAAAATATAGAACAGTTGGGCATTCCAAAAATAAAACAATGCTTCTATTAATATTAAATCTGCTCACATATTTAGAAATTAGCATTTGAGAAAAGCTTATGGGAGCATTATTTCAGTATTTATTTAAGTTTAGGTTGTAAAGCTTTGATGCATATTGGTTCTGCTATATTTAAATATGTTACCAGAGCAAAAACACCTTCATATTGTGCTTTCAAGTTTTATCATCATTTTTGAGTTGTTACTTTTAACCCCATCCTGCCCTGTGCCATAATTATACATCCTGAGAACTATGCATTTACTTGGAGCTGAGGTACTATTATGGGGCTGTGATAGTGCAACCTCAGGAGCTTGAGCTTCCAGCTGTGTTATACGCCTGATATCTGCCTGCAATGACCTGGATCAGCGATAACTCTAATTTCAGCCAATTAATTTCTTAGATGTCATGATCAATAGCAGCTAAAGAGACTGACAGAGGGAAAGAGCTTATTCTGTCGACCCATCTCTACTGCAAATCGGTCTTGGGGTATCAATGGTTTGCTATCTTCTTGGTGCCCAAGTCTGCCATCTATGAGGGCAGGCCTAATAGGTTTTTTGTCAAGTCTGCCAGTATTAAGGCCATGCGTAATAAAATATGTCAGGTCTGTCATCTTAGAGACAGAGCCTTAGGGGGTGTTAACACAACGTCTGGGACGTATTTTTGCGCATACTTCAGGTTTAATTTAACCAAAATCCGTGCCACAATACAGCCAAAACAATGTACAATACAGTTGTCTTAGACATCAATGTAAATTTACAATCGTAATTTAGCGGGCGTCTGAAAGGAAGTGATGCACCATTTCTTTTCAGGTATATACGCACCGACAGATAGTACAGTATAGGAGGCACAGAAGTGCCTTGGGCTATTACGTGTCATTTGCACTGTTGAACTTACGCACTGGCAATATGCTCTGTGAACCTGGCCTTTCAGTGTTATGGTGTCTGCTTATGTAGAATGTAGAAGCGATTGCATAATCAAGTCCACTACTGAGGCAAACATTTAAAAATATGTTTAATAAAATGTGAAAGAGTCCTTTCCTGGCATAATATGTAACAACAAATTTAAAACCTCACATAATTACTAATCTGTGACAATGCAAACTATGGGCCACATGTATGAAAACTGTCTAAGTCTAAAATTCACTTTGTTGCCCATGCAGACCAATCACAGCGCCCCTTTCATTTTTCCAGAACACTATATGAAATGAAATGGGTGCTCTGATTGGTTGCTATAAGCAACAAAGTGAATTTTAGACCTAAACAATTATCATACATGTGGCCCTATATGGTTATGTATTTAACTTACATGTTTGAGAATAAAAAAGAAATACAATGAAAGCAAATGCAATGAATAAGCAGTATGTAACTCACGCTTCAGCTCATCCCGCATAAAAAAGCCCTTACACAGCTTTGTTGATAGAAAAAGAATGTTCTAGGTCTTTAAGTTTTTCTTATTGTGCAAAAGTAGTCAAACGTAAAAAAATCTATTTAAATTTGGGGTACCATTAATATAGTGACCTTCATAATAAAGCTAATTCCTTTTTTAAGCCATATACTGAACATCACTAAATTTAAGATGTAAGAAAACAAATAAAGAGTTAAGTTACATAAGAGAATAAATATATTGACTGAAATTCAAATATTTAAAAATAGATTTAAAGAAATAATATAATAAATTATTTTTACTATGGAGGGAATTAGCTCCTGATATGCACCCTAGGCTTCCACAGACAGAGACAATGACACAGGTAACAGTCCAAGGTCCAGGTGCTGCCTAAATTTATTTTAGCAAATATAAAGTAGAGAACAAAACCAGGCCTTAACTTTATGCTAACAGAAAATAAACACCTTCTCAGCTGAACACTCACTAGACACAGGATGCTCCCTGACTAGTCTTAATACAGCTCCGTATTCACAGTAGGTCTATCCTCTTAAGATTTGAATAGTTTTTAGGCACATTAAATCAGTGTAAGGTACGCCTGAAAGTACGATCTTCTCAAAAATCTGGCGTCAAGTATACCTGGCAAAGTAAACATAATGCGCCTAAAAAAATGCGGCCCATATCCCTGGGAGTGTATGTAATACGCCTTGATAGGCGCATTGTGCACGGAGGCTCATAACATTTTATTACTAGTTTGTGTAAAGCGCCTATCGCCTATAAACTAGTAATGATATATTATGCGCCTCCATGTGCAATGCGCCTCGATAGGCGCATTGCATACACCACCATTATATGCTATGTATTATGGAGGCGCACAGTGTATCACTTTTAGGTGCATTTCAATGTGTCGTGCCTGGCGTATAATGCATCTAGTGTTGGTGTACTGCTATGGATGGTAATTACAGCTTCTCCTCACCCGTATACGTATAAAAATTAACCCGAACATCTTCTCCCATTGACTTTAATGGTGTTCGAAGTTTGAGTTCGAGCTCAATTTGAACTTCGAACCGAACCTCTCAAAGTTCGAGGTTCGACTCGAACTCAAACTTTTTAGGGTTCGATCGCCTCTACTACTGATACATCAACTGCTGGCTTCCTTCACCAAACCCAGGCATTTTGGTGACATGTATCTGTCTATGTACTCATACAGCCACATTGAAGAATAGGGGAAACATACCTTCCTTCAATAACTCCACCTGTCACTGTCTCACAGTACCCAAAAAGGATACCAATGAAAAATCTAAATCATCCCCAAAAAAACAAGCCCTCATAGGTAAACAGAAAAAAGTTGTGAATTTCAAAATGTGAAGCTGAAAAAACAATAAAAATAGTTGTCATAAAGTAGCAAACTATGCCACTTCCTCGGCAGTAAAGAACTACTAAAATTAAAGTGAACCTATCAAACGATTTGGTTACACTCAGCACTAAAATATTGTACTTACATTTTATAACAAAATACAATTTGTGCATCAGTGGTTGGGGTGTGGATCTATGGCCAAATCTTTAATTTATTTTGGATTAAAATTGTGAAAAAATCATTCTCTTCTGCTACCCATGTCTGGAAGCCTCCTTACTATTTCAAGTGATTTACAGGCTTTGCAAGTAGGGACAAGGAAATGTTAGACTCCTGGAAGATGAAAAAGATACCAATTTCCTCTAATAAGAGATACAATTTATATTGGCATCAGGATACAGTATTTTCAACATTCAGTGCCCCAGGAAAAGCCATCGTATGGTTAAACCACACTTAATTAACAATGTCTCAGGCCCTGCTGCTCATGTGATTGATAGAAAGATCCAAACAATTATCATGCACATTTTACTTGTGAAACATCTGTGTTAGTGCACGCAGTGATTGGCGGTCTAGTGGCGCCTTTCTATAGTACACTGCTCTTTTGCTCTTTACATGAGCTAGGATAAGCAGCTTCTTTTGGCACCAGGTAGGGGTGGCACTTGTTTCTTTTTTTTCTGTTTAGATGTATATAAAGAACATTACATTACCCGAAAAATCTGCCATCCACAAAATAGAACGTGATTTCCAGCTTCCAGCAGTTCTTTCTGTCTGTTATATTTCAGGACTTTCGTTATCTGTAGTAATTATTTGTTTCATTTCTTAAATCTTCATTTTGCATTGAGTTGGGATTAAATTTTGAGGCTTTAGGACTAATTAATTATTGGTCAATGGACTATGGTCAACAAATAACGGTTTCAACATACAAGGTTACATGGTTATTCTGGAACCAATTAATATAGTATATTTAGGGACCATTATATTATAAAGTTTTATATATTAACACTAGAGATGAGCGAATTTCTCAAAAATTCGATTCGGTGACTTTGCCGAATTTTCCAACAAAATTTGTTCCGGTTCAAATTGCTTCGGGACGAATAGCGTTAAAAAAAAAGCTATTTCCAGGCTGCACAGAGCCTGCAGGGTGCTGTAGAATGTTGTGCCATGCTTAAATATGCAGAGGGAGCTTGGTTTGGTCTTCATACAATGTTGTGTTTTAGTATGACACGCACATGACTGCCGCTGCTCTCAGAATCGCTTCACTCTAAAATTTCCTGGGCACTTAAGAGGGCAAAATTGACCAAAAAACTGAAGCGGGAATGTTGCCTGATAAATTCATGCGAGCGACAGCTGTAAAAAAACAAGCTGAGAGCTCAGTTGGCAACATCCTTGACATAGTGTGGAGGTGACGGCAGCAGCCACAGCAGCATGAGGTCAGAGAGTGGCACAATGACATTCTGGAGGTAGAAAAAACAGGAGTAGGCCACAGAGTGGCACAATGGCACAGTGTGTAGGTCACGGCAGCAGCCACAGCAGCAGCATGAGGTCAGAGTGGCACAATAACATTCTGGAGGTGGCAAAAACAGGAGTAGGCCCCAGAGTGGCACAATTACACAGTGTGTAGATCACGGCAGCAGCCACAGCAGCAGCATGAGGTCATAGAGTGGCACAATAACATTCTGGAGGTGGCAAAAACAGGAGTAGGCCACAGAGTGGCACAATGACAGAGAGTGGAGGTCACGGCAGCAGCAGCATGAGGTCAGAGAGCGGCACAATGACACAGTGTGGAGGGCACGGCAACAGTCACAGCAGCAGCATGAGGTCAGAGACTGGCACAATGACACAGTGTGGAGTTGACGGCATCAACAGCAGCAGCATAAGGTCAGAGAGTGGCACAATGACATTCTTGAGGTGGCAAAAACAGTAGTAGGCCACAGAGTGGCACAATGACAGAGTGTGGAGGTCACGGCAGGAGCAACAGAAGCAGCATGAGGTCAGACAATGGCACAATGACAGAGTGTGGAGGTGGGTGGCAATAACAGTCCCTGGTAAAGATGGTGGTAGGCAGATGGAGAAACTGTCAGCAGATGTGTGGCATCAGGCGGGTGGCGGCATCAGAATAGGGGCTGAGGCAGGTAGTTTGAACCCAGACTCATTTCTCACAGTTTGGGTGAGGCGTCATGGCTGATGTAGTCTGATGCCTAAGGCATTGATGTATGGAAATCCTGGCCGATCCACGCCTGATTCATCTTGACAAAGGTCAGTCGTTCCACATTTCCCGTGGACAAGCGGGTTCTCCTTGGGGTAACGATGGCCCCCGCCACACTGAACACCCGCTCTGATGCCACACTACTGGCTGGGCAGGACAGCTTCTCCATTGCAAACTCGGCAAGTTGCGGCCACACATCCAGTTTGGCTGCCCAGTAGTCCAGCGGATCTTCTAACTGGGGTGGCAGAGTGCTGTCCAAGTAGGCCACAACCTGTTGGTTCAGGGACTGCTCCAGGTCCTGCTGCTGCTGCTGCTGGCGAGTGCCCTCCTCACTAGGCGGGTGAAGGAAGCTGCTCATCAGTGACTCCAGACTTAGGTTGCTGCTGATGGAGCTGGTACTGCTCCTACCCCCCCCCGCCCGCCCGGCAGTAGTACGTCAGACCTGTCAGAGGAGGGATGATGCCGCACATGGGCAGCGGCCAACTGACTACTGAGGATTTCCCTATAGTATTTGAGTTTGTCCTCCCTCTCAGCAGCTGGGGAAAAGGCTCCCATTTTGGACCGGTAGCGAGGGTCCAATAGGGTGGAGAGCCAGAAGTCATCCCTATGCCGGATGGTGACTATTTGGTTGTCACTAGCCAGGCAAATCAGCATGCTGCGGGCCAGCTGCACAAGTGACTCCGAGGGGCTCCCTGCCTCCATCTCCACTGTTTACTGCCACTGTGCTTTCGGGTCATCTGCCTCGTCTTCCTCATCTCCATCTACCTCCTCCAGCTGCTCCTGCTCCTCCTCTCTTGTCACCTGGGTAGAAAATCCACTCATTTCACCAGACAATGCTTCTGCTCCAATGTCCTCCTCCTCCTCCTCTTCCTCCAGTTTAGTCCCCACCGGACTCATGTGGCCGTGAGATATAGTCGCCACGTCTCCAGTCCCCTGCCCAGACAGATTTTTCAGCATCTGTTCCAGGACATGAAGCAGTGGAATAACGTTATTCAGTCCTGGCGACTGACAAATAACGTGGCCTCCTCGAATGGCCTCAACAAACGGCAGGTGTCACGCATGAGCTGCCACTGGCTGACATCAAAGTTACACAGGGGAGTGCTCTTGTCCGCCTGGATCATCAAAAAATCGTTAATGGGATTTCTCTGTTCATACAGTCGGTCCAACATGTGCAGGCTGGAATTCCAACGGGTGGAAACATCGCATATCAGAGTGTGTTGGGGGAGGCCGTTCTGCCGCTGCAACTCGAGGAGTGTGTTCCTGGCTTTGTAGGAATGGATGAAGTGCATGCACAGTTTCCTGGCCATTTTCAGAATCTTCTGAAGATCGGTGGAAGACTTCAGGAACCTTTTCACAACCAGATTGAACACATGCGCCATGCAGGGCGCATGGACCATCCCTCCTTGGTGCAGCATGGACACCATGTTGCTCCAATTGTCCGTCACCATGGCTCCGATTTGCAGTTGGCGCGGAGAAAGCCACACATCGATTTCATGCTGCATGATGCGGAGCAGTTCGTCCCCTGTGTGACTTTGTTCGCCAAGGCAAGCCAGGTGTAGAACTGCGTGACACCGCTGTGCCCTACACATGTGGTATGATGGAGCAGTACTTGTGGAGGCTGAGATGGTGGTGGTAGTGGAGGAGGAGGAGGCGCAGTTTGACAACGTGGAGGAGAAAGCGGCGTCTCCTGTCCAAGTTGTTGGTGTGCCTGGGCAGGAAGCACATTCACCCAGTGGGCCGTAAAGGACATGTACTGACCCTGACCATAGTTACAGCTCCAGATGTCCGCGCTGCCGTGCACCTTGGAACAAACCGATAAAAGCACAAACAGGCTTAATTAACCTTCGGATATGAATTATCCTACAGGCAAAATTGCTTCGATGGCGGTGAAAAAGAACATTTCCTTTAGTGACCATAACAGCAGAACAACGCTTAATTAACCCATGGATCTAAATTGCGCAAAAGAAATGAGCAACCAAAACTGACCAGCTTTGTAGCGTGTTAAAATGGTGTGTATTTTATGGTACAGAACAACAGAAAAACTTGTAATTAACCTTCGGTTATGAATTATGATACCGGCAAAATTGCTTCTTTGGTGGTGAAAAAGAATGTTTCTTTTAGTGACCACAACAGCAGAAAAACGCTTAATTAACCCCTGGATCTAAATTGCGCAAAAGAAATGAGCAACCAAAAATTAAGTGATATTTAGATTGTAAAAACGCTGTTTCTTTAAATGAATACAACAGGAACAGGCTTAGATCACCCTTGGATATTCATTGTGCTGAAGAACTGAGCAGATATCATTAAAATGTATATGCAGCTACATTGGACACACACTAGACTTAAGTTCCAATACCCCACAAAATCAGAATTAGAACGTAAGAGAAGCAGTCTCTGAAACAAGCTGTGACACCCCCCAAAAATCGCTGTATAAAAGTAAGTTCTTTAGTATGAGATATCATAAGCAGCAGCACCTTCCCTACTCAGTACAGTGAGAACGGTGTGAGCTGCCAGCGTCGCGCCCGGACTTATACAGTGCGGTGACATCACAGAATCCCGCCGGTCTCTGATTGGCTTCATCTCTGCACATGTCATGCAGGCTATGCCTTTCTTCCTCCCAGACTTCTTTGCCCCATGTAACGCCATGTGCTCGCAGCCATTTTATCAATCAAAAGCACACTTCGTTCCCGCGAAGTACCCCAAACTTTGACTTCGTTCAGAATCTAAGTTTTCCTGAAATTTTAAAAGAATTCCACTTCGTTAGAATCGATTCGCCCATTTCTAATTAACACATACCACTGGTAAATAATAACGACCGATACACTTTGACGGCTGAAAATGTAAAAGCTATGCCTCCTTTACTTCCAGAAACTGGCATTAGTTAACAACAGTTGAATAGCTACAGGTATTCTCTGCTTGGACCACTCTCTATAGGCCAACTGCTATTTTAGAGTTGCTCCAGCTCTGGGGACTCCAGGTGTCACTGTTTAACATGGTCACCATATAATGCTACACTTTTCTTGCAGTATCTAATGCTATATATGTTCTTTGAGGCTGCATGGTAAATGCCTGGCTAGCTGCAGATCTTCTCTTTGGCAAAATCAGACACATCTTTGAAAGACTGCGTTTATGCTAACAAATATTTTGAGTACTTTATATTATTTAGTTAAAAATGTTTTATTATATTAAATATATATAATACAATGAAAAAATATATCAATTTGTGGTGTAAAAATTCAAAAAGAGAAAGACTGTAGCTAACAATTCTAGCCTAAAAGATTGACCTCCTTTTTAATATTGAGATCTGCTGCAGATAAACAAATTCAAGCCTGCAGGTTGTATATGATCCTCTATTGACCCTTTGTTGTTTTAATTGGTGTCATTTAGTCACAAATGCTTGTGCTGCATAGCTAATCTGAACTCTCCTGACTCCAAACCAAAAAGACCTTCGCACTATAAGGTCTACTTCTGTAGTCAGTTTCTGAGTTGGAAGAGTAGTAACTGTAGAGTTTAGAAACAGAGGTTTTATTAAATGACTGCAAAAAATGACCCCTGTTCTTCTTCTGAAAAAAATTCAGAATATGTTTTCAATACATTTTATACAATACTCTTGTAAATATTGCATATTTGTTTGGATGAATCAGTGCTGGAAGCAGATGCCCTCTGCCCTAGTGTTTCCAACCTTCAGCTCTTCAGTGGTGACACATCATCTCTTTACTGGATTACTTTTTACTTGGCTCATCCTTGTCTACAGAGGTCATAAAACTGATTTCTCATTCATTTTTGCTACTGTCGGCCAAGCATGCCTTAAAAATAGACTAAAATTAATACTGTTTTCCTTGTAGAAAGATTGAATATAAAAAGTAAAGAGATGACATAGTCGTGTTCTATAGTAGTTTGCAGTAATTACATTTTTTGTAGCTAATTACATCAATAATAAGCCTATGTACTTTTCTGTCTGTAGGACTTCTGTGCTCCTCATGGCTGTACAGTTGGGTTGTCTTTTCTAAAGCCACCTGAAACTCCCAGAAAACAGTCAATATCACAGATGAAAGCTTTAAATGCTCATGTGCATTTCTTATTTTTCTTACATGCTGGGGCTTGAGTTTGACATATGGTTAATCAGGTTTACAGATTACTAAGAGGGGCTGGTGAGGACCAAGTGGTTGTGGTCGGTGGAGAGTCCTAAAACAATTTTTAGGGACAGACCATAAGCTTAAAGAGGGTTTCGCACCACACTTTTTTACTTAGTTTCAATCAGTTTTACACTCACTCTGTCTCTTGAGGTGGTGGCTGGTTCTATAGCAGTGAGTAACATATTTCTTATCTCATGACATAAGTAAAATCTATTGCTCATTGTATTAAGAAAAATTCTTCAATTACTTGTCCCTTCCGGTTGAAAGCTAATCTTTGTAGTAAGAAAACCCATTTAAGGCAAGGACCTCAAATGTGGTGTTCTCTAAAATCCTAACTATACCTTGTGCCACACCAGAGAGGCAGTGAGAGTTTAGGGAGAAAAATAAGTGGCTCAATAATTGGTGTAGGAAGGAGGTGGTTTGAATTCTTGGAAAACTTTGCGGTTGGCTATAGCCTCTTTGGTAGGGATGAGTTGCACCCATGAGAGGAGGGTGCAGCTGTATTTAAAGAGAAAATAGCTAGAAGGTTGTTGGAGTATTTTGTTAGGAGTAGTGTTGTGGAGGGGAGAACAATCGCAGTATAGGAGGGGAAGACAGTGAAGATAATCACCTTGGCCTAAGTAATATGACTGGAGGTGGCACAGAAAAAGTGGTAACAACAATGAATACTGATAGAAGTAATAGGAATACAATAAACACATAAAATGCATGTATAACTGTACCGGAAGCCTCACTAATAAAATTAAACAATTAAAATTGATAATGTTAAAAGACAAATATGAAAAAGTTGAATAAGTGAAATATGGCTGGATGATATCTATGACTTAGCTGTTAATTTGCAAGTATAAAGTCTGATGCAAAACACTTATATGTATAACAAAGGAGGAGGGTTGTACTTGCATGTAAAATCCTTTTGAAAGTCCATACTGTGTATTGATATAGGGGAGGAAGATGAAAATGTGGAGTCCCTATAGGTGAAAATAAGGGGAGAGGGAATGAATAATAAAATTCTTATAGGGGTTTATTATAAGTCTCTGAGTATATTTGAAGTACCAGAAAACTGACCTACTGATGAAACAAATAGATGAGGCAGCATAACAGAATAATGTAATTATTATGGGGGATGTCAACTAACCTGATATAAAGTGGGAGCTGAAACCTGTAGGTCCAGCAAAAAATACAGGCATTAGAACGAAATTACCTTTTTCAACTAGTTCTGGACCCCACAAGAGGATGGGCACTATTGCACTTAATAATAACTAATTTACCGGCTAGGATATCAAAAGTACAGATCGGTGGGACCAAGGTGATCACACCTAATAATGGTCACAGCATAATAAGTCTATATCTATCACTAAACTTCAGGAGGGCAACATTTTCATCAGCTAAATGATGACCTGAATTATAGAAACTGGGAAAAAGTCCTTAAACGTAAAAGTGCACAAATTAAATGTGACATTTTTAACAGTATCCTTCATAGATACTGTGAAAAATATAAAACATATGGGAATTAACAGGAAAAAGATGATGTAAGGGGCATAATACGTGATAAAAAAATAAGTGTTATAAGAGAACATACATTGTATAAAGGACAAATAAAGACAGCAAAGATTGAAACACATAGGCTGATTGCCAGAGAAAGCAACAATAACCCCAAAATATTCTTTAATTGCATAAATAGCAAGAAACTTAAAACGTAAGTGTTCCCCTCAGAAATAATCTAGGTGTAATTGTTAAGGAGGATAATGAAAAAGTAGTCTATTAAATGCTTTTTACTCAACTGCATTTACATAGAAAAACCCAGATTATATGATTGGGGATAATGTAAATTCTCCATTGAGTGTTACCTGCTTAACTCAGCAGGAAGTGTAGCACCACCTTAAAAGTATCAAAATGAACAAATCAAAAGCTCTGAATGCCATTCACCCCCAGGTTCTGCAAGAACAAAGAACTGTGATAGACAATACTTTTTTTTTTTAAATAATTTGGGATTCTAAAATCAGTGGAACAACACGTGGTGTATACGTCTACACACACCTATTAATGCCTCTCACTAATGAGGAACATTACCTCTTTTGATGCCTAGAACCTCTGATCTAACCAACCAGTATTGTACTGTGCAATTAAGAGGAGCAAACACCCCGAAACAGCTGTCTGTAGATGAATATTTGGTTGGCTCTTATCCTATTTACACTGAAAGGCTCAGTGAGTTAGATGTAAGTTGCAGAATGCTACATTCAATAAGTATTGCTACAGAGTCCTAGCTCATTTCCCATGATCCCTTTTGCATTCTATAATAATAGTGTTTGTCCACGGGTCTGGAAAAGGTCTGGAACATGACACTGATTGTGCAATATTCAAAAAGGGGTCAAAGAGTGAGCTCAGGAACCATAGGCCTGTGAGCTTAACTTCCATTGTGTCTAAAATATTTGAAGGTTTTCTAGGAGATACTATCCTGTTTAAACTCAGTAAAAATAACCTTATAACATAGTGCTAGCACAGATTGTAAGGGTCAGTCCTGTCAAACTAATCTGATCAGTTTGTATAAGGCTGCAAGCTCCAGACTGGGGATGGGAAACGGCTGTGAATGTTGTCTATCTGGAATCCACAAAAGCATTTGATAGTGTGCCCCATAAAAGATTGGTGTACAATTTGAGAATGATGGGACTGAGGGAAAATATTTGTTAATATAAAGTCTTCACAATTGGCTCATTGATAGGAATCAGGGGTGGTTATAGATGGAACATACTCTAATTGGGTCACAGTTGCTAGTGGGCTAAAACAGGGGTCAGTATTGGGTCCTCTACTTTTCAGCATATTTATTAATGACCTTGTAGACAGCTGATGGAGCAGAATTTAAATTTTTGCAGATAAGACAAACTTTTATAAGGTAATCAACTCGGATGAGAAAAACAGAATATTACAGAGGGGTTCAGGGAAGTTGGAGGCTTGGGCAAAAAAAAGTGGCAGATAAACTTTAATGTGGATAAATGTAAGGTCATGCAATTTGTCCAAGGACACAAAAGGTGCAGTTATGAGCTAAATAACATGATATATAAAATTACTGCTGAAAAGGAATATTGGTGGACTATAGTCTCAAATGTAGTGGCCAATGCCAGGCAGCTGTGGCAAGGTAAATAAAATCATGGGTTGCATTAAAAGAGGCATAGAAGCTCAAGACAGATACATAGTTTTGACTCAATACAAATCACTGGAAAGGCCACATAAAGAATATTCTATACAGTTTTGGATGCCAGAATATAAGAAGGACATAGCTGAGCTGGAATAGGTGCAGAAGAAGGCAACCCAGTTGGTTGAATGAGTGGACGGATTGGTGCAGGCTATCAAACTTCGGGTTATTCAGCTTGAAGAAAGATGGCTTAAGGGCTATTTAATTACCATGTAAAATGTGTGAAAGTATATGGTATACAGATCTCTTGCATGATTTGTTTTACACTAAGGCCGGTTACAATGACAAGGGGGCATTCGCTATGTTTATTATTTCATCATCATCATCATCATCATAGATAGGGATTCTTTATTGTTAGAGCTATGAGACCATGAAACTCATTGCCACAAAAGGTTGTGATGATGGATTTATTGAATAAGTTCAGGAAGGTGTTAGAGATCTTTCTTGAAAAATATAATATTGTAGGTTATGGTTACTAGATTCTGGAGATTTGAGGTTAATTCAGAGATTTATTCTGATAATCATATTTGGAACTGGAAAATAATTGCTCCTCTTGTATGGGGCAATTGGCATCTGCCATAGGGGTTTTTGCCTTCCTCTGGATCAACATTGTAGAGTTATAGCTTAGACTCAATGGACCTTTGTCTTTTTCCAACCTTATCTACTATGTTACTATTAATGACCTAGAAACGCAATGCAAACATGGACAGTACAACCTGCAAATGCTAGGAGACAATCACTGAATGTATGAATTATTTCAAAGTGCATTTCTATGATAAACAAACAAATCTGAGGCTGTCAGTTTTTGTGTGTTTGCATTGCAGCCATGTCAGTTTGCTCCTGCGACATTTATTTTACAATTTTGGGAGGTGCTGATCATTTTTGTTTTTTTGGATTGTAGGAATGGGGGAGTTACTGCATTCACTTTGGTCTTGCACTTCACCCATCCATTGAAGCTGTTTTTAATCAGAACAAAGTATAACTGGAACCCTCATGCCCTGAAAAGTAAGGCCATCTTGCCATTGCTGGACAGGTTTTCACTATTTTGATCAAAAATGTGCAATAAGACTACTGTTTTTTTCCCTTGTTTATTACATATAACAGAAATTCACTTTGAAATAATTTATGCATTCAGTGTTTGTCTCTTAGCATCTGGAGAGTGCTGTTGTGCCATGTCAGCTTGCACCTATGATGTTTATTTTGCAATTTTGGCACTTTTTTTTTTTAAATGTAATTTATTGTTGGACCAGGAAAACAACTGAGTAAGGCCTCTCTGTTAGTGGCTCTAACCTCTTATAGAGAGGGTCCTGATATAGTTGTTCTTTCAAAAGTGCATGGTAGAAAACAAATGAAGTGATCTGATTGTTTGGTATGAGTACATGCTCCATTTTATCCTTGCTTCTTTTCAGAACGAGCTTGTGAGTCAACAACTCTCTACTCAATTCCCCAACCAATTCTCTAACCAATGGCACTGCACAAACACAACCCTTTACGACTTATAGAACCATAGTTCTGGGTTGAGAGTTTCATCTTTAAAGGGGTTGTCTCACTACAAAGGATTGCTTTTTATGTTAAAGATGTTGCAAAAACAAGTCACTTTGCAATATATGTCCATTAACAGTGTCCTACCTATTCCTAGATGTCCCCTCTTGTATGGGCTGCATCAGCTCCTCAGGTCGCTATAGCTACAGACCTGTTCAATCTCATGATAGGCTGCCAGCACTGGTTGCTATAGCTACATACCTGGCTTCTACTGCAGCCTAGTGGAAGCCAGTAAACACACCTCTGAATTCAAAAGGAAACAAAGAAAATAGGACTGAGGTAAGATGAATCGATGTAGTGAGACAACTCCTTTAACCCACATTATGTTGCAAACTGAGAGTAGCATGTTATAGACAGGGATAAACTTAGCAAATTTATATACATATTTCTTAAAAAAAAAAAATAATTTAAATGTAGCTATTAATTTATTCAGTTAAACAATTTAGCCTTCTGGGCAATTAAGAGTCCAGTGGGTGGTCCTAATCAGACTGATTACCTTACCTGTATGTGTGTACAGACAGAAATAACTGTCAATTCTTCCATCTTCTCTAAATATTCTAATGGGGCTACTAACCATTGCAGTCTTTAGAATATGAACATACATACAAGTTTTGTGTACCTTATGAGAAAATAGTTTTAAGTGTGGACCACACAGTATTGTGCAGGCAGAATCCTTTTGAATGTTTCCATCTCTTCAATGTCTTTGTAAAATTGAATGAATGGCACCAAATGACCTCCTGAAGAACTGAAACATTTGCCCCTCACTCTGATTATTCAAGAAAAGCAGGGATGGAGACCTGAAGAACCGAGTCTCCTCCATGATCTTTATTTTTAATTCAAGCTACAGCTTTACTTGAACTCACTTATTTTTAGTGACCAATGACACCTACTAACTTACCATTACTAGGCTCTCTTACAGGTATGGTGATATGAACTGCTGACAAGCTTCTATCAATGTAAAAAAATGTTTAAGGTTAATATATGTTTTTCTCCTTGAGTTACAATTCAGAAATATACTACATAAACAAATAAAAATAAGTTGTCCTCCAGAGGAAGAAAGTTGTATCTCTAGTGCCACCTACTAGAGTTAGCTTCCCTATAGGTCAAGTATAACCAAGTTAAGAGCCTTGAAATATTAATAGAGATTTCAGCCAAGCCAGAATCTCCTCCAGAAGAAAGAGTCACCCATTTGTTAGTACACGGCTGGGTTCTGGCTGGATGTAAGGGAGGGACGCTTACTCAGTCTAGAGAGAAAGCTTTCTTCCTCCTGGGGAAGGCTTATTTACATATCCTTCTTCACAGGGAGCATTGCATGGCCTGTAAGCCTCCCTCTTCTCCACAGAGAGGAACATTGTCCCACCTCTATAAGAACATACTTCTGCTGGCCTCAGATAACTCTTCATTTTGTTTACAATTGTAAATTTTGATAGAGATTTGTTCAATAACTTTTTGTTTTACAGTTTTGATATTGATGTCTCTTTTAAAAAAGACATAAATAAGAATTACTAAGTCACAGAACATCTCAGCTTGCACCATCTGGTCCTAATCAGTTCAAATCCATCAGGCGGATATACGGGAAGAATATAAATATTTATCAAATGCATGTTACTTTCAGATTTCCATTCCAACCTTATCATTCTTTGAGTAATTCTTGTAACAGCTAATTGCACAAAACAAGTGCTCGTCCTAACAGCGTTAAAAATTCTATCCCCTATGGCTAGAGTAATTTGCTTACAAAGGGATTGTTCTAATATAGGCACTTTTGAACCAGAGGCTTTTACAATGTAAAAATGCTGATGACTTGGAAAATGTAGATTGAGTATCTGCATGCAATCTTTGTACAAAAGCCTTTAGGGCAAAATGGCAAAAATATAGTTAAAACATGAGCACATTAAAGGTGTAAAATCTAATTTGTAAATTTTCTGTATTTTTTTGTATACCATCATACATACTGAGGAACATGTATCAAGGCAGTTGCGCCAGGATTCTGTACCAATTTGCACCAAAAATAATGTCTTACAAGGTTTACGCCACATTTACTATGTGTTTTAGACAGTTTCTGGCACTTCTGCGTCTCATCCGACAAAAGGGTGTGGCCTTGGCAAAAGGGGCATAGTTTAAATGCAAGAAAAAATATGCCAGAATTTTGTTGCAGTTAGTGGCGTAGTAAGCCAACTTATAGGTGGTACAAACTTAGACTAGACAGTTCTAACCTGCACCAGGTTTATCAACACTATGATAAATGTGGCACGTTGTAAGACTGTCTGATCTAACTTAAAACTATCTAAGAGTTAGACACTATTGATAAATGGGTCCCACTGTGTATAAACAAAATTTTACATTTCAATAATTATGGTATGAAACAGACTGCCACCTGGTGGTTAGATCTAGAATTTTATGTAAAGTAAATAAGAGAATCCCATGGCATTGGGGTAAATACTGGGTTCCATTTTTCACCAATGTACTGTTGCTGTTGGATTGAGGAAAACAGCTTATTTTTTTAATTTATTTTTTTGCTGCTTAATATTGTACCACAGATAATGCTGTTGGTGTGACTCATGAATTGATTAGCAATGTCTAGTTGGTGCTCATTTAATAGTCACTTTTTATACTTAATGTACATTCTGGCAATGTGGGCATTTATTAATTCCTAAAATCAAAATGTAATTGGTAAACAAAAAAAATCCTCACATAGTAAGTGACTTTCCGAAAACACAGACTAGAAATATAAGACAACGAACACAGTTCCTTCATGCGTTCATTTCATAAAGAATGCATGCTTAAAATAAAGGGAATGTTTAATCAAAAAATGACTTGTTTAACTCACGTTTTTATGATAAACACATTTTTTTTTTATTAATTTTATTCATTTTTTATTATTTTTTTTTCCGTATCACTTTCAATATTTTTTTAAAAATCTTAAGTTCTGCAGTTTTCACTTTGGCCACTAGGCCTAATAATAGTCTGACGCTTCCCGTTCTGTCCTGAGAGATTTTCAGTAGTCTGCTCATTATCGGCAGAAGCTTGGTCAAACTGAAAGGTGACACCAATGTGTATATATACCACAGGATCCACCAGTCACAATAGGAGATAGTCGCAGTTCACCCTCTCCCCCTCTCTGCACACTGACTTCTTCCCAGGTCACAGAGCATGCCTAGAAAACTAGAAGCCAATGGGACTGATCCAGTCCAGAGGCTCCTATGTGCATGAAGCTGCTGTAAAGCATCTCTCTAAATGCTGTTAAAGCAGTGCCGGCAAGAAACCTGCCCCCACAATCATATATAAACGACTGAATTGGGAAATCTCCATTCAGAAAATAAAAATGACTAAGAAGAAAAGAAGATTGACCAGGGTCTTGTTTAAATATGTAAAAAAAAAAAATTGCCGACAGATTCCTTTTAAAATAAAAAACACCTTTGCATTCACCTACACTCCAGTACTGAAGCTGCCGGCGGTGCCCCTGGTCTCTGTTTACCTCCTATCCTGTGGTCGTTATGGGAGTTCTGCAGCTAATCGGTGGTTTCAGCCATCACTTGTCATGTCCTTGACGTTATTGCTTCTCAATGTTCACTTCCTGATGATGTCAAGAGGATGTCATGGGAAAGTCCAGTTAAGCCAATGACCTTTTGCAATGAATATAGAAGAGGAAATAAATGGAGAACAAGGAACACTACCAAGATCTTCAGCATTGGAATGGCGGTGAGTGCAAAGGTGAGTATAAGTTTTTGGGGTTACGCAGTTTATTATAATGGACAACCCCTTTTAGGGATCCATATTGGTTTGTCAAATCTATCAGTTAAAATCATTTTTAAGAAAGTTGTTTCTCGAGGTTCAATACAAGGGTATGGATATTCCAGCCACCTGTGAGTACAAATTATCCAATTAGTAACTCTGATCCTGGTCCATTACTTTCAGACTAAGACTACTGTCCCTCACTCTCCCAGATCTCTTTACAGTTTAAAGGGGTTTTCTTATCATACACTTTGATGGTATATTGATAAGATATGTCATCAATGTGTTAAAAGTTTGGGTCCCATCTCCAGGACCCTCATCTATCTCAGAATGAGCCCCAAAACCATACCATACCAAACCATACCATTTTGAATGGAGAGGTGGTCAGAACGTATCCATTGATCTCAATGGGAGAGTTCCAACCACCTCTCCATTCAAAATAGAAGGTTTTGGAGCAAGTTCTCGTGCTACCGATATGCTATCAATGTGTATGGTATATGTAGATTTATATCAGAAAACTAACAGCAAACAAAATGCAGGACTAGTGTTGAGCGAACAGTAAAAAGTTCTAGTTCAATTAGAACCTCAAACTTTTGTGATTTCGGTTCGAAGTTCTATTCGAACTCGAACCACATGAAAGTCAATGGGAGAAGATGTTCTGGTTAATTTTTATACCTATACAGGTGAGGAGAAGCTGGAATTACCATCCATAACAGTAAACTGGATACGTGGAATTTGTCTCTAAGAGTAACAGAAAAAAATTGAGAGGCTAAAATACTTCATTCCTTTCAATGGCTAACTGAAAAGATGAGGACAGCTTGCAAGCAGGGATGTAGTAATAGGAGGTGCAGCGGTAGCAGCTGCTATGGGGCCCTGCATCCTGAGGGGGCCCAAAAGTCCCTTTGACACATAGAAGATTTGGAGACAGTGTGTTATACAATTACTAAACCCCCAAAACTGTAAAAACTTAACTTTTGGGCACTGAGTATGATTTAGGAAATCCAAGTACTCTGTATAATATATATCCATGTACATGAGAGTTAGGCATTATGTGAGACTGCAAATGTCCCCCAAATAATATTTTTGGGGTGTGGGAAAAAATGCAGCCACCCCAATACCAAAATCCCAAAATTGTGGATGTCTATAGAGGGAAAATGATATCAAACCTAAAGAGCTGTCTGTACTTTTCAGGGGGAAGGTGAGCGGGAAAATGGGCCTTTTCAAAAGAAAATACGTGATATTTTTATATATTTTATATAAGCAGGAAAAATAGGCGAAACTCTGTAAATAAAAAATTGGGGGGGGTGCCAGCGCCCAATAGGACAGGGGGGTTTTCCCAGCCCTTAGTAAATATTAAAGGGAAGATTCCCCAAGCACTCCAGGTTAAAAAAGAGGGAAAAAAACTTTTTTTTCCCAAACCCATGTCCAAAAGCGCGTTTGGGTTTACTAGAGCCTTTCTCAAACCCAAATTCAGGGTGAAAGTGCATGATTTATAAAGGGGTGTTTAATGAAAAGGGAAAAATCCCCAAAAGTTTCCCAAAAAAATTCTTTTTATTAACAATCTCAAAGTGATAGGGTTTGATCAAAAAAACCCAAACTAAATATATGAAAAACAGTGTAAGGTAAAACCCCAACCCTTTAAGACTTTTTTTGGGACAAAATTAAAATTAAAAAAAATTACAATATTACATCTTTCATAATAAAGCATAAAGGGGATGGGGGCGGATCCTTTTTCCCTCCAAATCACTCTTTAAACATAAATAAAAAATTTAAAACAAATGCCCTTGTTTTACAGGGAAGTAACCCTTTTTAGGAAGGGCCCTTTTCCTAGGGACTGTACCGCCAATTGTCCGGAAGAGAAAAACCCCCGGGAAACCCATGGGGGGAAAAAACCCACTTAACTCAAAGGGAACATGGCCCCCCATGCGCCCTAGAGCTTAAAATTTTCGGCCCCCCTTTTTACTAAAGGGAAAAGCCAATACAACACGAGCCCCGATCTAAAACCCAGAAACCCCCGGGCACATGTGGCGGCTCAAAAAATTTCCCATTTTGGCCCATTATAAAAAAAATTTTGGTTTACCTAGATGGGAAATTTTCCCCGGTAGGTTTTTTTAAAAATTAAGGGGTTTCCCAAGGACCCATTAAAAAAATGTAAACGAAAAAGGAGGGCAAGTGAAAAAGAACATTCAAGAATACTCATATATGTGGGGCCAGTTTAAAATAAACCACAAGGGTGCACGGCCAAAAAGCTTCTCAAATTAAACAACCCCTGCGTCAGCTATTGCACAATGCCCCCCAAAAGGGCTGGTGACCCCTTTCCACCTTTTGTATATTAATAAAAATCCCCACGACCACAAAAACAAAAGCCCAAACTTTATGCCGGCATAACACTTAGAATAAATTAAAAAAATGTTAGGTTGACCCAAAGGGGGGAAGGCGATCTATCAGGGGAACAAATGTTCTAACCCCGGGGAAAAGTACAGGAAGGACAAGAGACCCCAAAAAAAAATTTTTTTTTATTTTTTCCCAAAAAAAAATAAAATTAAAATAAAAAATAAAAAAATAAAAAAAAATTAGAAAAAAATTTTAAAATCATAAAAAAAGAATTAGAAAAATTTCATCCAGCCCCCAATCCACGTTTCTAAAAAAAAAAAGAAAAAAGGAAGGAAAAAAAAAATTTTAAATCAAAATTTTTGAAAAAAATTATACATAATTAATTTTAAAAAAACAATCCCCCCCAAACTAATTTGGGGAGAAAAGGGACTCTCCAAACGGGGGAAACCCTTTTTAAACACATCTTCTGCGAGATTTTTAAAGGCCAACTTTAAAACCCATTGGGTTTTCAACGCTTTTTTAACTTTAAATCCTTTCCCAATTCCTTTTTTTCCCTTTAAATTTTTTTAATCCTTTTAACCTCCCCTTTAAGGTTGGGGCTACTCCTTTCTATCACCTTTCCCTTTTTTTAAAAATTTTCCCATTTTGGTGACCTGCCTCGACAAAATGCTTGGACACAGGTAAGCCCAAGCTTTTTCTTTTAATTGTGTGTGGGAATGTTATTAAAGTCTGGTTTTCAAATCACAGGTAGTTTCGCCCCCATAGATGAAGCCACATGGACCCCTTTAATATTTTAAAACAACCCAAGAGAATTCCCAATTTATAATAGGAGTTAATCATAAATTTCCCCTTTTGGGTTTTAGGGGGGTACAAAAAATTCACCCAAATTGATCCCCGGGGCAATTAATAAAATTAAGAAAAGGGGAAAGGGCCCAAAACTTTTAAACCCCCAAAAAAAGGTTTGTTTAGATTTAGATATCTTAAATATCGTTCTTAACTAATTATTTTTTCAGAGGGTAGACTCCTAATGAAAATAAAGGGTTTGATTGAAATTCAGGTTTTTATGTTTTTAAAAACTTGTCTAAAATGTCCCAAGTGTTTTCTCAAAATAGATGTAATAGGCCAACAAAGATTTTAAAAGTAGAAATAAAGGGGATTCTCTTTTTTTTTTAGTTTCTTGAGCATTTTTTTAAAATTTTTAATTGATTTTTTTCCAACCCCAGATTCTTCATTTCTATTTTTCCCATAAAAATTTTTTTTGGGAAATTAACCTCTACCCTGGGAATTTCCTTGTCTTAGTTATAATGTATCTTCACATTTTGTTTCTTTATCTAAAATGCGTTTAACCCTAAACATTTGGTTTTATGGAAAGATTCTTTTTTTTTATGTGGGTGGCTACGTGTTTAATATAACCATCTGTTTTTATCTTTTGGGTTTTGACAAAAAAATTGGGTATAATACCTGTATTGAAATTTAAACCCAAAAGGGTTCTGGGGAAAAATTGGAAAAATTCTATCTTGAGAATAAGACATAGAAAACTTGAATTTAAATTTGATGTTATTAAAAAAATTTATAAAAACTCATGTAATTCCCATTTCGTTCCCTTCCAAATAGGAAGACGTCATCAAAGGTATCGCCCCCCACCTCAATAAAAATTTTCGAAGTGGTGGGACCTTTAAGACAAACTCCTTCTCCAATTCGGGGGAAAAATGAACTTAGCAAGTGGGCGCCACGTTGGTACCCTGGCGGGTTCCAGGGGAAATTTTGTAAATAAAATTTTGCCCTCAAATTTAAAAAAATAATTACATTTTCAATTAAAAGATGTAATAATGAAAAGCCGAATTTCTTATTTATCTTCCTTTAAAATTTCCAGTTTTTCCCAAAAATTTTTGGTTTGCTTTTGCTCCAAGCCCCTTTGTAAGGGTTTTCTTTGGGGGGTATATAAACTCTCAATGTCAAATGAAATAGCCACATGTTTTTTTTGAAACTTTTTTTTTTTAAATTTTTTTGAAAAAAAATCGGGGGGTATCTTTAAGAAGGATCTTAAAACATTGTATATACTTTGACAAGACCCTATCAAAAAAAAAAGGGGATACTTTAAATAAACAAGGGAAACCTTTTCCCCTTTGAGACATGGGCCCTCCCCTGGGGGAAATTAAATTTAATTTGTTTTTAAATTTTGGGGATTTAATAAAAGATGGAGTAATTGGGTTTATTGAAAGGGACAAAAAATTTTTTTAATCCCGGGGGGTCAAAAAATTTGGGTTCAGAAAAAGCCTGTTTCTATAATGGTTTTTTAATTTAGTTTTGAAACCCCTGTTTTGGATTTAAAAAAAGAACAGGGTTAGACTTAGAATTGACAATTGTCTAAATTGACCCCAACTTGTGACTTAGTATCCATTTTTAACTATCGCCCACCCTTATCGGGCCGGGGGGTTTTTATAGTAATATCTGGTTTTATTAGAAAAATGGGGAAATCCCTTTAAAATTTCCCATTTGTGAGGTTAGGATTTTAATAGCGGTTTTGTTTTTTGATTTTGAATTTTAAGATTCAACAGGCCCTTTTTTAAAACTAAACTCATATAATTTTTCCATTCTGGTGAATCATAGTGGGTGGAAAAAAATCACTGGAAAAATTTTTTAAATTACATCCCTTCAAAGAAAACATAGTGATGGTCCCCCTGACTCTTTACTTTGTTTGTAACAATTTTATCAGAAAAAAAACCGCAGAGCTTCAATTTTCTTAGAAAATGGTAAATGTTAACTCTAGCCCCAAACCCAAAGACCCGACTATCAGGGCAAAAAGAAAAAACCTTTAGATTTTAAATTAGTCTTAAAATGTAGTCAAAGGGTGGAAGAAAAATTTTTCCACTATGTTGTATTTTAGTTGTTCTTTTTCGGGCTTGTCGGTCTTCTTTAGAGTTGACTGTCCATTTTATTTGTTTCCCCGGTGGGACGTTGGTTTTCCCCTTTTTTTTTCCTTGTTCGATTATGTCGTTTGCCCCTCTTCTTGTGCGTTTTTTGTTTATTGGAACCTGTGACCCTTTTTCCTAAAAAAAACAACAGAAAAAGCTATAATGTCTTCAATTCCCAGACGTTTCTTTAAGAGCGTCTTAAAGGGAAAGAAAAGGTTTTAGAGGAATGTATTATCATTTTTCCAAGCATAGACATAACCGTTTTTATAGTCTTTTAAAATCCCTTTGCCATTTTCGACGCTTCATCTCCCCTATTTTTGATTTAAATTTCTTTTGAATAAAACCTGTTGTTTGATAGGGAAAAATAGGGGTATTCCTATCAGACCCGCAAAAAAACTTCAAACGGCATCCCCCATCTTTTACTTTTTTGGGGAAAATAACATTCCAAATTCTTATGTTAAAAAACCAAAATTTTGGGAAATTTAAATTTTAAAAGAAAATTTGTTTTTTAAATTTAATTCAAAACGATGGGGAAAGTCTAAATCCTGTGAAAAAAGGTTAAAGGGCTCCCAAATTGGGGAAAAAATGCCTTAGGGGAAACCTATTTTGTTTTTAAAAATTCTTTTTCAAAAGTAATTAAATGGAGCTCCAAGGTAAATTTTTTTTTTGGAAAAATTTTCATAATTAGTTGAACCTCTGTGGCTGCCCGGGTTTATCCCGAAAAGCGGCATTTCCCCCTTTTCCGGTTTTAGGATCCCATTTTCCCCCGACTCAGGTAGGAAAAGACATTGGAATCGAATTTAAACAAAGATTGGTGACAACCCTTCATTTTCTTGAGCAAAAAAAAATTTCCCAAAAAAAGGGGCAAGCCTAATAACCAAATTTTAAAATATAAGCAGAAAAATAGGCGCACTCTGTTAAAAAAATAAAAAAATTGGGGGGTGGCCCGCGACAATAGGGACAGGGGGTTACCAGTCCTAGTAATTTTTTCAGGGGAAAATTCGCAGCACTCCAAAGGGTTTCCAAAAAGTGCAAAAAAACTTTTTTTTCCAAAAATGTCCAAAAGCGACGTTTCGGGCTACTAGAGCCTTTCTCAAACAAAAAACAGGGGGAAAAATGCATGATATATAAAGGGGTGTCTTAAAGAATATGCAAATCACCCAAAAATTTACAAAACATTCTATTTAATTTAAAAATCTCAAAGTTTATATGGGTGATCAAAGAAATAAAAATCAATTTTATGATAAAAAGTGCTTAAATGAAAAAAAAACCTTAAAACAATTTTTTGGCCCAAAAACAATAAAAACATACAATATTACATCTTACATAATTTAAGCATGAAGGGAGGGGGGGGATCCAAATTCCTTTTTAAAACCTCTTTAAAAATTTAAAAAAAAGAATTTAAAAAATGGGCCCTTTCTTTCATGAAGTAATCCCATGAACGGCGTTTCCCATTTGGGCTGTTTTCCGGCATTTTCCCGGAAGAGAAAACCCCCGTAACCCTGGAGAAAGACTCTAACTCCCAAAAGGGAAAATTTCCCCGCATGGCACTAGCGCTTGAAGATTCGGCGGGGATATTACTTAAAAGGGAAACCAATTTAAAAAACCGGGGCTGAAGCTGGGAAAAAGCACCCCGGGGCCAAAGTGGCGGTCACAAATAGCTACGGGGCCCTATTTTTAAAGAAAAATTTTTACCTAGATGTGTAATTTCCCCCCATAGGATGTTAAATTAAGTGGTACAAAAGGAAACCATTTAAAAAAAAAATAACGAAAAAAGGGGGGCAAGGATAAAAAAATTCAAGAATACTCATATATGATGAGCAGCTCAAATGGGAAAACAAAGTGCACGGCCCCAAAAACTTCCAAAATTTAAAAAAGCCCTGCGTCGCATATTGCCACATGTCCCCCTAAAGCTGGTGACTCCTCACCTTTTTTATATTAAAAAATCCCACGCCACAAAACAAAAAGGGCCAAACTATATGCCGGACTATAAAAAATCCCAGAATCAATTAATAAATGCTTAGGATGACCCCCTAGAGGAGTGCGGGTAAATATCATGACTTAATAAATTTATCGACAAACAATTAGAAAGAAAGCTTGGACTTACCTGTGTCAAGCTTTTGTGAGGCAGGTCCTCCTTTAATGGGAAAAATTTAAAAGCATGGTGATAGATGGAGTAGACCTCTTAAAAGAGGAGGGGATAGGATTAACCCCCCCCATTGAGGAAAAAGGAAATTTAGATGGATTTATGAGTTAAAAAGCGTTTTTAAAAAGTTTGGGGGGGAATGTTTACTTTAAATCTCGCAGAAGATTTTGAGTTTGGGGGTTTCCCCCCGTTTGGAGAGTCCCCTTTTCTCTCACTTTGTTTTGGGTTTATTGTGTTTATAATTAATTATTTTATTTTTTTCAAAAATTTTGTTAACATTTTTCTTTCCTTTTTCTCTTTTTTATTTAGGAAAACGTGGGGTGGGGACTGGATGAAATTTCCCCTTAAATTCCCGTTTTTATGATTTTTTTTTTCCCAATTTTTTTCTATTTTTTTCATTTTTTTATTTTGTTTTTTGTTTTTTGAATAAAAAAAAAAAAATTTTCTTTGGGGGTTTTCTTGTCCCGTTTCCTGTGCGTATCCCGGGGGTTAGAACATTCGTGCCATGATAGTATCGCACTCCCCATGTGGGCATCCTAAAGGATTTTTTAATTTTATTTTTAGAGTGTTATAGTCCGGCATATAGTTGGACTTTTTGGGTTTTTGGTCGTGGGATTTTTTTTAAAAAAAAAAAGGTGAGGGAGTCACCAGCTTTAGGGGGGAATTTTGTGGCCCAAAATGCTGACGCAGGGCTTGTCAATTTTTAGAAGCTTTTGGGGCCGTGCAGTTGTGGTTCATTTGAGGTTTTTCTTTTTTTATGAGTATTTTTGAAGGGTTCTTATCACTTGCCCTCCTTTTCGTTACTTTTTTTTAAGGGTCCTTGTACCACTTAATTTATACATCCTACCCGGGCATTACACATCTATAAAAATTTTTCTTTATAATAGAGTCCTATGCTATTTGGCCCCCACATGTGCCCGGGGCTTTTCGGGCATCGGAGCTGTGTTGTATTGGCTTCCCTTTAGAAATTGGGCCGCCGTTTTCAAGGCTAGTGCGCAGGGGCCCGCGGATTTTTCCCCTTTGAGTTGAGTTTTTTCTCCAGGTTAGGGTGTGTTTCTTCCGGACATGCGGGGTACAGTCCATAGGACGCCGTTCAAAGGATTTTTCTTGTAAGCAAGGCATTTGTTTTTAATTCCCTTTTATTTTTTTTTAATGAGTGTTTGGGAGGGAATTTTGGGGGAAATCCGCCCCCCCATTCCTTCTTCATTTAGAAGATGAAAAATTTTGAAATGTTTTTTTTTGATTTGCCCAAAAAATGTTTTAATAGTGTTGTTCACTTAGCACTGTTTATATATATTGATTTTGATTTCTTTGATCACCATATCATTTTGAGATTGTTAATATAATAGAAGTTTTTTTTAAATTTTGTGATTTGGC
This sequence comes from Phyllomedusa bahiana, assembly GCA_025379985.1. Taxonomy (NCBI): domain Eukaryota; kingdom Metazoa; phylum Chordata; class Amphibia; order Anura; family Hylidae; genus Phyllomedusa; species Phyllomedusa bahiana. The sequence continues at coordinate 55,555 of JAODAL010008666.1, read as the reverse complement.
CATTTTATTAAGAACACCCCAAAATACATCACTTTCACCCTGTATTTTTTTTTGAGGGCTCAGTACCCCAAACGCGCTTTTTGGACATGTTGGAATAAAATTTTTTGCATCTTTTTGGAACCTGGGGTGCTGGAAATCTTTTCCCCGAAACTATATAAAATTTTTATATTATAATATTTTATATATAATTTTATATATTTTATATTATATATAATATTTAATATAAAAAAACAAAACAGGTCATGTATTTAGCGCCAATGAAGCCACACCCCCAGCGAATTATGTTTTTTTTTACAATTTCCCTGTATTAATGGCCCCCAAAAAACGAAAGCCCCTGAAATCGAAACTGAAAAAAGAGTCATCTAGAACTTTTTCTCGAACGTCATAAAATGTTCGGTTTTTTTTTAAGTTCTAAAATTTCTAATAGAACTTAACTTTTCTAGAACAGTTTATCAACACTATGCAGGACCTCTGGTATCCAAAGTAATCAAATAACTTATATATACGGCTTAAAAATTCCCAAATTGGACCAGTTTAAAACCCCCGAAAATCTGTAAATTTGTTTATTTTAAATCCAGTAAAAGCATCCAATCATGGTATGGAGAGCCAGGGCAAAAGCAGCACCGCTTTTGACTATTTATTTTGTGAATACTGTATGTAATATAAAAGTGATTTGTTTACTTCTGATTTTAGAGGCCCTGTACTGTTTCTGTTTGTTCTTTAAAAAACTTTTTTTGGGTGGAAGGAAACAGGGGTTAGTAAAGCGCGGTCCTTTTTCGGAATAGCGATCAAAGTTACTATTCTGATAAATTGTACTGACAGGTGGCTAAAATAAACACACCATTTTGATGAGCCGAGAGAAAATTCCTACTTAAAAGGACTTTTCTGAATGTAACAGAAGTAATACTACTCCAGTGTTAGATTGGCTGAATCAGATTATTTTGTTGTACAGTGGATTGCAAAAGTATTCATACCACTTGAACTGTTCCTCATTTTTAAACATTGCAGCCGCAAAGTTTTCAGATTTTTAATTTCCAAAAATGCGGAAAAGCACATATTGTCTTTTTTAAAACTGCACAAAATTGCTACTTTGTTTGTTCATCCATAAAAATCAGGTTTGTGGCTTAAAAAATGAGGAACAGTTCAAGTGGTATGAACACTTTTGCAACCCACTGCAGATTAATGGGAGTCTTCATTAAAATTGTGTTTTAAATATTTATTCCTTCTCAGCACTTTCAGACTTGTGGTTGCATATTTTTTGCCACACACTCAGCTCAATATTGTATGTGACAATGTTAAGTATAAAGGCCGGTTGTGACAACCGTATTTCCTATCTTACCAGCTTTTTTCCCCTTGTCATTTTCCGTTACATGCCCCCATCACAAAGAGCCCCTGGCAGTGCTGAGCTGGATCTTTGCCAAGCATTTATAAGAATATTACTCATGTTGTGGGGACCTGGGTGAAGCAGATTTTTTTTTTTTTTATGGTGCAACTTATTTTGAAATTCAGTTATCTGCAATTCATGTTATTAGTGTGAAATTTATTCCATTTCTCGGTAAGTCTTCAGTAAATTTAGGCCATTTTTTTGCCAAGAAACTAATGTTCCAGGCCCATTGCATAACATTATTCACTAACATACTCAAAAGAGACCTACAAGATATGTTATGACCTTTTGCAACTTTGCTCCCAAGTGACAAGTCAACGTCCATGAAATATACCATCATAATAACAGTCCTAAGATAACCGGTGTGTAGTAGTTGGCACATAAGTGCACTTATGATAGCTTTAATTCCTACCATGCCCTTGCTGTTTGGTAGGTCATGCCCTTTTGAAGGTTTAATTTTCTGATACTTTACCCTAGTTTAGCAACTAAACAGCTAGTGAAAGAAATAAAAGTGATCTGCTGCACAATTGTTGGACCTTTCCTCATAAAAACTTATTTCATTTCTTTTTTTTTTTTTTTTTACTGCTCGTGCTCCATGCACCTACATTATACATAAAGGGGCATGCATGTTTTGGATCTTTTGGGGAAGGGTTTGGGAGTTGAAATGTCATGAAAGATCAACTACTCAATGTATAAGGACATAAGGAAGGACTAATTTAACACTTCCTACTATGAGGACCCAATTTCAGGACCAACGAGACTACTAAGATTATGTAAAAGTTTCCAGAAGCCACCATGCCAGCAATAGATTTATAGACACAGTGCCAAGAAGAAAACATTCCTGATTCCATCTTATACTGACATTCCATTAGAATCCTGAACTACAGTGCTGAAAAAGGATTTGCTGGAAACATTTATAGCTTACCCAGTGGTTGGCATCGTTTTTTTACTCCTTACTGACATTTGATGTGTATTTATATGATGTCAGTAAGATTGACTGAGCCTTCTTCATAACCAACAGGTCAGGTGAAATATAAGCCTTATTAGAACACTATTTTGCAGTAGTATTGTATTGTGAAACAGTGTAAAAGTGATTGCACCCCTTAATAGTCAAGTAACCTTAACAGGACTAAAAGTGCAGGTAAAAAAAGATCCTTTTTGCAATTTTTACAAATAACAAATAAGTACAAAGGTACAAAGATGGTAAAAATAAAAAAAGTGATGGAACTACAAAGCAAATGTAAATAATAAAGTTTTTATCTTTTTAAAAATAGTAAAATAATAGTGATGGAACTACAAAGCAAATGTAAATAATAAAGTTTTTATCTTTTTAAAAATAGTAAAATATAAAAAAATATTTTATTCTGTTTTCCCCGTACCATATGGTATAAGACAGAATCATTAAAGAAAGAGAAAAACAAGCCTTTTGGGAGCACAGGTGAAACCCAAAAATTTTAAAAAATATATAAAAAGACATACCGTATAAATCGATATAACCGATTTTTCCGCACAAAAAATGAGCTTTTAAAAAACCCCCCCCAGCTTTTAAAATCAAGCCGTTGGAGCTCGGGGGCTGCGATGGCAAGTTTTTCCCACAGGGCACTTCAGTTTTTTTCGACCCTTTAGGGGGCGCTATAACTAAGGCCCAAATACAGCCCACAGGTCCCGGCACTGCGGTGGGGCCGGGCGCTGTCAGTTCTCTTTAAAATTTATGCGAACCCTGGGGGCCAAACAAGTGAAGAGATACCATGCGAACAAGAAGGAGCGTCCGGAGTTTCCGGCACAGGCAGCCTGTGTCATCACCCGCCTGTGCCGAGAAGATGGAGGAGAGCGCGGGAGGTGGAGCAGGTAAGTGTTTTTTTTGTTTTAAAACCATACCTATACCTGCCTATAGCCTGCCTAGCGGGACTTATACCTGCCTACAACCTGTCTATGGGGAACTATACCTGCCTATAGGCTGCCTTGGGGATAACCTGCCTATAACGACCTTACCTGCCTATATCCTCCTAGGGGGGCCTATACCCGCCTTAATGACCATAATTGCCCTATAACAACCAATACCTGCCTATTCCTCCCCGGGGGGGAACTATCCCTCCCTATAACGCCCCTATCCCTTTCCTATAACCTACCCTAGGGGGGGACCTATACCGTTTTAGAAATGCCCCAAACCCTGCCTATAACCACCTGGGGGGGACTTATAACCTCCCCTATAGCCTGCCTATAACGCCTAAAACCTGCCTATAACCTACCTGGGGGGGCCCTTTTAACCCTTTCCTAGGGAAAAGGGAAATTTAAACCCCTTTGCCATAGCCTGCCATGGGGATATATGGGCTTCCCTTTATACCTTCCCTAAACAAACCTATACATCCCTTTATAACCTTCCTTTTGGGGGACTTAAACTGCCAAACCATGCCTATAACCTGCCTAGGGGGGACATTAAACGCCTAACCCAAAAGGCCTTTTAATTTTGCCAAAGGGGGACTTAAACTGCCCTATCCCCAGCCTAACCTACCTGGGGGGGACATTAATTTGGCCTATATCTGCCTAGTAATTTTTTTTTGGGTATCAATTTTTTTTTAAAAAATTTCCCATTCCCCCGCTCGTTTTCCCCCCCTTTGGACTTATACTCGGATTTAATAAGCTTTTCCCAGTTTTTTTTGGCAAAAGTAGGGGGCCTCGGCTTATACTGGGGTTGGGTTTTTATACTCGAGTTTTAAAACGGTAAAAATTGAAATGTTTTTTCCCTTAAACTATCTGACAAAAAATTTTTAGGTAAATTAGGATTCCCAAAAATTATTTAAAATTTGCCAAATCCAAAGAAATTGGAAGGGGAAAATTTTAAAAAGGGGCATTTTTTTTTACTTTCTGCAAAGTAAAAAGGTTTTAACCTATATTTCATTAGTAATTTGGGTTTGCTTTGCTTTTTAAAATATTTGTTTGAGCATTTACTTTGACTACGTAAATCGGGTCAAAGTCCATATCGGCAATTACCCGACAAATACCGATAGCCCGATAAAAGATCATCGCCGATGACCACTAGGGGAAAGAGGAACAACACCTTCATTAAAAAACCCAAACAGGGTTTGGGAACCGGAAATTTTAAACACCCCACAAAAGTCAAATGGATACGTGCTACATCTTAGGCCCACACTTAGGTTAAAAAAGGCCACAGAAAAAAAGTCACCCCCACCTTTCCCCTATCCCTGTTTTTTGCACCCCCGGGGCCCCCCCCTTTAAAACCCTGAAACACCCCACAAATAAAAAAAAGGTGGAAAAGAAAGGCGAAATAAATTTTGGAAACCTTCATTTTAACTTGAACGGGCATTTGACAATCCCACCCCGGGAAACCCAAAGCTTTTCCCCCAAACCTGCATAGACCTCAGATTAAAAAATTTGCCTGAAAAAGGAGTTTTTGAACCCCCAAATTTTAGTTGAAAGGGACTTTGGGATTTAATGCCTGTCCCGACCGAAAGGATAAAACCATTAAACCGGGTTTTGGACCCCAGATTAAAAAGTGCCAAAAAAAAGGATTTTTTCCCAACCAAACCTTTTTAGTTGAACTGGACATTAATTTACATCTTTTCCTTGCGCAGAAATGACCTTTAAAACCTGTCTGACCCACAGTTAGAAAAAGGTTTGGGAAAAAAGTCTTTGAACCCCCATTTTTTTGAACTAAACCAAAAGACAATCCCTTTTCCTTTGGGCCAAAGCATGAGCCTAAAACCCTTTGCATAAACCCCCCAATTTTTAAAAAGGGCCCCAAAAATTAGGAGTTTTTTAAACCCACCATTTTAGTTGAATTTGGAAAACTTTGGGACAAAACCCTGTCCTGTTACCCCCAGCATTACTCCTAAACCGGGTTTGACCCACAGTCACAAAGGGGGGCACTATGCAAAATTTGTACAGTGACTGTAAATTTTATTATTTTTTTTGGGTAAACTGACTTTTTGTTTACAAAATTTTAAATTTTAGGGAAGGTTTTTAATTTATAGTTTTAAACTTTAAATTACCCCTTTTTTGGCTTTTTTTTTAAAAGGGGTGATAACATACAACATCCCACCCCTCCCTCCCAAGTTTTTAAAGGTTTTTTTTTAAAACGTGAAATATGTTTTTTTTTCCGACCACACACCCCAAAAGGGTTAATAAAAATGCCCCAAAATCTTTCCCCAAAACATTTCTTATTTAGAAGCCTTTTTTGCCCTCCTGGCTTTGAGGGGTGATTCAGCCCAATAAAAATTCAAAGGGGTTTTCCCTTTTTTTCCTCCAAATCCTTTTTTCAGTGATTGGGGACACCCCTGGAGATCAAATGATGCGACCCCATATGACTCCAGCCCCAGAAAATTTTAAGCCTCAAATTGTGCATTTTGTGTCCAGCCCTGGAGCCCTTTTTGACACTACTTAACCTCACAGAATTCACCTTTTTAATAATCTGATTTTTTAGAGAAATTTGAAGCTCTCCTAATTGCCCCAAAACGGTGATAGCCAGTGCTGCCGCCCACCATCGTTAAACACGGAGGCCCCAGCTGCCAGGGCCAGACTTACACCTATCGAAACACCTATCTAAATGTAAAACGGATAATAAAAGGTATTTTTGGCACCTATCAATACACCTGTGGTGACTACAAAATTGCTGGATTCAAATTTAACTGCAAGTACCTCATCAACAAAACTTGACTGACCAAAAGTGAAAAAAACACGTATCTGAAATGTATACGGATAATAAAACGGTATTTTGGGCCCACTATCAATACACCTGTGGTGACTCCAAAATTGCTGTATTCAAATTTAACTGCAAGGGGGCTCTATGAACAAAGCGGCCTGCGCTAAAGTGAAAAAAACACGTATCGAAATGTATACGGAAAAATAAAAGGTATTTTGGCACCTATCATACACCTGTGGTTGACTACAAATTGCTGGATTCAAATTTAATTTGCAAGGTTTACCTCTATCAACAAAGCTTGACTGACCAAAATGAAAATAAACACCTATCTGAAATGAATAACGATAAAAAAAGTGGATTTTGCACCTAACAAATAGACCTGCAGTTACTAGAAAAGATCTGTATCCTAATATAAGTTCAGGCTGGCCAAAAATCCAAGTAATATTTCAACAGAAAACTGTTAATAATAAAGCTATTGCAATGCAATGTCTACCTAAGTCTGGGTGCACAATATCCATATCCTTTAAAAAGCTTGTCTGTGTCGCCCGCCCCTCCCCCCCCCCCCCCGCTCTCCCCCTGGCTTATAGCGGTAAATCTCCTTTAAAATTCTCAGCCTAACTACCTAAAATCTGCAAATCTCTGATCTACTTAAGTTCTATGTAAAACGAGGTCATGTGATTTTTCCAGCCAATCGCAACCATACACATCCCAGTCATGACGTCGCACACACAGCTCACCCCGCTCTATTCTCTAAGCTGATTTGCTGGCCGCCAAAATGACAGGAAGTGCCGAAAATGGCGCGATATTAATAGATTATGCACAGTTTTTAACCTAAAATGTCACGTGAGCTAAAAAATCTGATCAACATAAACACCTGGCCGATTTCAACTTTGTCGATAATAATCGCTCAACACTACTCTTAAACTGTATGACTTGGGTCAAACATTTTGGATATCTTTCCACAAGCTTCTCACAATAGTAAGTAGGAATTTTGGCCCATTCCTCCTGACAGAACTGGTTTAACTGAGCCTTGTTTGTAGGTCGCCTTGCTCACACCTGCCTTTTCAGCTTTGCCTTTAAATTTTCAATAGGATTGAGATCAGGGCTTTGTGATGGCCACTCCAAAACATTGACTTGGTTTTCCTTAAGCCACTTTGTAATCAGTTTGGCAGTATGCTTCGGTTCATTGTCTGTTTAGAAGACCCATTTCCAACCAAGCTTTAACTTCTTGGCTGATGTCTTTAGATATTGCTTCAGTATTGCCACATAATCTTCTTTTCTCATGATACAATCTATTTTGTGAAGTTCACCAATCACTCCTGCAGCAAAACAACCCCACAACATGATGTTGCCACCCTAATTTTTTACCGTTGTGATGGTGTTCTTAGGCTTCCAAGTTTCTCCCTTTTCCCTCCAAACGTAACCATGGTCATTATAGCCAAACAGTCCAATCTTAGTTTCATCAGACCACAGGGCATATCTCCAAAAATGTAGGTCTTTGTTCCTGAGTGCATTTGCAAACATGAATCTGGCTTTTATATGTGTCTTTTGGAGTAATGGCGTTTTCCTGGCAGAGTGGCCTTTCAGCCCATTTTGATACAGTACTCGTTTCATTGTGGATAAAGACACAATCTTACCAGCTTCCACCAGCATCATCACAAGTTCTTTTGCTTTTGTTCTTGGGTTGATATGCACATGTCGGATCAAAGCACGTTCATCTCTGAGACACACAACCTGTCTCCTTCTTGAGTGGTATGATGGCTGGACATTCCCATCTTATCTGTACTTGTGTATAATTGTTTGTACAGATGACCGAGGCACCTTCAGGTATCTAAACATTGCATCCAAGGATGATCCAGACTTGTGCAAGTCTAAAATTCTCTTCCTGATATCTTGGCTGATTTCTTTAGCCCTTACCATGATGTTACACACAGTAGCAGGGTTTATGGTGTATATCCACAAGTGTGTCTCCAATTAACTCAGATGTTGCTAATAAACCTATAAGAAGCTTTCAAGACATGACATCATCATATGGGCTGTCCCTAATTGTTTAAAGGCATAGTAATCCTAGAGTATGTAAACTTTCTACTTTGCAGAAAGTAATACAAATGCCTTACAAAATTCCCTCTCTCATTATTCTAATTGGCAAATATAAATAATTTTGATAATCCTACTTGACTTAAAACGGTTAAAGTTTATTCTGATTTCATGTCAAATAGTGAGAAAAACATGCATATGTGTATTTTTATATAGTGTATGGAAACTTCTGGTTTCAACTGTATGTAATCAGAAAAATAATGGATTTTGGGAGGCGAGGAAGAAAAAAACAAATGCAACATAAGCAATAACCGTACAGGACGAAGGTATTAATGATAGTATCACTGCTGATCATAAAGGGGCTGCTACAGGCTGCTGAAGTGTCTCTTTTTGTTCACACAGGCACAATGACTCCTGTACTTGGTTGTACAGCTTTTTTCTTTTGGTTATAGTTCAGAAACCTCTCTCTTGTTGGCCTTTCCATACTTTTCTTGCTATTAGAATAACTGTGTACTTTGGCTGGAAAGTTATGCATTTTAACGTTCCCTTGGTAATTTTCTGCAGGTTTCTAATAGTACTTGTATCTTGGTTGTTCATCATTTGCAAGTTGTTTGCTTGCTATCAGTGACAAGTAGCAATTTTTACATTCAGAGGGTGAAATCCAGCCATGGTCATGTGATACATACAGCACAGACAGTACAGTTATCAAGACACTCTCTTCTCGTATAAGACGAAGATTTGTATTAGCATCTGCATGTAAGTTATGAACAGAGATGTTTTTAAAGGTTCATGGGCCAAATGAAAAATAAAAAATCGGATTGCTTCACTAATTGCTACCAGAATGCACCACTCCAGGCCTAATACTTCTATCTTCCATCACTGAACTCCGCTTACATCGCAGTAGTAATAATGTGGTGTACCACTGCAGCCAAACGTTGGCAGCAACAAGCCAGTGAGTATGGCATATCTAGTGCTATGCTAACAGAGATCAGTCGGTGACCATACTTTTTAATGTATATACAGTACTGCATGAGTTTAGGCTGATGTGGAAAAATGTTTTTTTTTTATCAATTAACAAAATAAATGAAGAAAAGAAAAATCAAAATCAGATCAATATTTGGGGTGACCACCCTTTGCCTTTGGAGTCCTGGAAGGGATGAAATGGCCTCACAGAGTCCTGCACTCATTATCAACCAGTCTTCCTGGAAGTATATGAAGAGACAGGAGTATTGGAGCAAGCCTATATCCACGGAATATCTGTGGTTACTTCTCCAAGATGTTTGGAACAATCTCCCCACCTAGCTCCTTCAAAAATTGTATGCAGGTGTGCCTAGAAGCAAAGAAAAGAGAAATCAAAATCAAGTTTAATTTCTCTTTTCTTTATTCTTTATTTATTTGCTGTTTGTAAACTAATAAAAATAAACACTACTATTTTTGAAAGCACTCTCAGTCTGCAACACTTTTTTCACAGTTGTCTTAAACTTGTGCACAGTATTGAACGGTTAGTTACTAGAGACCTTGATGGTCATGATGCCAAGGAATAGTACTATAACCATCAGAGTTTCCCTGTCTATAGCTTTGACCCTCTTCTTTGATTCACAGGACAATAGTAGTTGGCTTGGAGATAGAGCAGTTGACAGGCCAAGTGAGTAGTTACTGGGGCTGGGTTGGCAGACCATTTTAATTAGCACGCATTAGCTGTCTTCATATTCTTCCCAACTGCTTTTGCCCACAGTTTCTCTTACGTAGTCTTGTCCCTCCTTCTTATAAAGAACAGTTCTTGCTGTCACGTAGGTGGCACAGTGGATGGGAATACTAACTACCTGCTGGCACTTACCAGCTCTCTTCATAATTTCTTACAACCCCCATAACTTCTGTTTATAGCTGACGGCCTGCCCAAAATTTTTAGCTGCATCTCAAGGTATTTTAAATATCAATGCAGCACTAACAGCTGTCAAGTGAGTCTGTGCGCACCAGTGGATTAGCTACAGGGGTTGCAGTGGTCACAATTACTACCGGGTCCCCGAGGAAGGTGGGCCCATAGGGCACTCTCACCACGCAGCTGCATCGCTGGGTCACATAGACACAGCAGTGCAGCAATTGCCGCTGCCACTCAGACAGAGTGGCCAGGATCTGGGGTTCTTTCCCGGCCTCTCAGCCCCTGGCTGCCACGGCACACGTGGAGCAATGTGGTGATGTCATCATGCCACCTGCACTGCTGCTAATACTAGGCCCCTAGCCTTAGTCTTATGGCCTAGTAAACCCTAGAAGTTGCACCCCAGACTCAAAGAAGAAGTGTTCTGTGTGGAAATGGGAAGAGGTGAGTACTATTTTTTTTATAGGGCCCTGTATATATAGCTACCTACCTGGAGACCATATATACTGAAGGGGCCCTAAATACTTATTTATTGGGGGTCCTGTTTACATAGCTACCTACTGGGAGACCCTATATAGACTATCAACTGGGAGGCCCTATGTAACTACCTACTGGGTATTTCCTATCTACTGGAGGGAGGCTATGTACTTACCTACCTAGTGGGTGGAACCTTATATACCAGCCTGTTGAGGGAACCCTATAAACCTATACATTCCTACCTACTGATTAGCCTGTAAGGTGGGAATTGGTACGGAAATGCTGAAAGTCTAACATGTTTGTTTGATAAATTCTGCAGGGACGAGTTGTGGCCTGGAGAAGTCGTCATGATGGTCTTGAGTGGATGAAGAAGAAAAGGGAAAGTGAATGACACCCATCAGAGAAGATGTCTCCTGTGAGCCACTAAATGTAATTGCAGTGTAATCATTTATATGTGTTAGATCACCTATATACATCAGGTATCTAGCACTATATGGTCACCGTATGACGGTAATAGTGGTCTTAGTGTAATGGTTTACATTCAGTAACAATGTTATTCAGTATCTTTATGGTAGTGATATGTGGTAATTGTGTGACGGTATTATTTGGCCCTTGTATATTGTTGTGTTTGGTATTATTGGTCTTCATATATTGATCGGCATCACGGACTCGGCTCTTTCCTGGATCTCCTTGTACCTCACTGATCGGACCTTCAGTGTCTCTCATTCTCGCTCCAACTCCTCCCCCCGGCCTCTCTCTGTTGGTGTCCCTCAGGGGTCAGTCCTGGGTCCTTTACTCTTCTCTCTTTACACTCTTGGCCTCGGTCAGCTCATAGCCTCACACGGCTTTCATTACCACCTGTATGCTGACGATACCCAACTCTACATCTCCATGTCACTTCTCTACTCTCCCAGGTCCCTGACTCTGTCCTCCATCTCCTCCTCCTTCTCATCACATCTCCTAAAACTAAATGTGGAGAAAACAGAACTCATCATATTTCCACCGTCCAACTCTACCCCTGCCACTGAACTCTCTATCTCAGTCAATGGCTCTACACTCTCACCTGTTCCACAAGTCCGCTGCCTTGGGGTAATCCTAGACTCCGCTCTATCTTTCACTCCACACATCCAAACCCTCACCTCTGCCTGTCGCCTCCACCTGAAAAACATCTCTCGCATCCGTTCATTCCTCAACTATGACACTACAAAAATGCTGGTCCATGCCCTTGTCATCTCCCGCCTAGACTACTGCAACATCCTTCTCTGTGGCCTCCCAGCTAGCACCCTCACTCCCCTCCATTCCATCCTTAACTCTGCTGCCCGTCTTATCCACCTCTCTCCTCGCTACTCCTCTGCCTCTCCTCTCTGCCAATCCCTTCACTGGCTCCCCATTGCCCAGCGAATTCATTTCATGCTACTAACCCTGACCTACAAGGCTCTCCATGACCTCTCCCCTCCATACATCTCTGCCCTAATTTCCAAATATCTCCCCTCACGCAATCTCCGCTCCTCTCAGGACCTTCTCCTCTGCTCCCCCCTTATCAGCTCCTCACACAATCGTCTCCAAGACTTCTCCCGTGCTTCACCCACACTCTGGAACTCACTGCCCCAACACCTCAGACTCTCCTCCACTTTCACCAGCTTCAAAAGCAACCTGAAAACCCATTTCTTCAGGCTTGCCTATAACCTACACTAACCTTGCTGTCACTACTTCCTCCTCAAACATGTCTGCCCCTCACCTCCTGTCTCTTTCCCCCTCCTTGTAGATTGTAAGCCCTCGCGGGTAGGGTCCTCTCTCCCTCTGTTGTACCAATTATCATTAATCACTTATCATTGTACTCGTTTAACTTATGTAATGTATGTAACCCCCTTGAATGTACAGCGCCCTGGAATCAATGGCGCTTTAAAATACTTAATAATAATAATAATAATAATAATAATAATAATAATAATAATTGATTTGGTCAATAACAATATGGTGGTAATAGTCAGTATATGGTAGTGATATGTTGCGGTATTATTTGTTCATGGGGTTTCGTTATTATTTGGTCTTTGTATATTGCTGTTATTGGTTACAATGGTCTTGGTATACTGGTTTGGTCAGTAACATTATGGTGGTATTAGTCACTAATTAGTGGTGAAATGCAGTGATAATGTGACAGTTTTTTTTGGCTCTTGTATAAATACTGATCCACAAAATAGAGATAACATGTCACACTGTTCAGTGTAAACTCCAACAAAAAATAAACATAAAAGCAGAGTCTAAATTACATTCTTTTTGTGGGTAGAGGGGCAAAGTGGGCAGGTGCTTTGGCTTGTATAACTTGTTTTTCTTTTTTTACGCTGCCTGTCCCCATTTCAAATGAATTTTGTTCTATTGGACGATCCCTTTAAGTAGAAATAATTTTCCGCTACAAAGGAGATATCCTTCACGCAAAGTAGGAAACCTGTTGTTAAACTAGTGATTCATAGATGTTGTCTGGGGGTAGAGGCCCAAGCTGAAATTTTGCACCAGGGCCCTTGAACCTTTAGCTACACCAGTGGTGGGCCCTCTTAAGTTAGGGTCCTGGCCACAGCTGTGACTGCTATGAACCCTATAGCTATCATGAACGTTCCTATCACTGACAGCAAGCAGAAGACAGATACTAAGTAAATTTAAATCTTTCAAAACTTTTCATTTTGCAATATATTTTTAGGAACAGAAAGCTTATAGAACTTCTTACAAAGGTTTGACTCCACTAATATAAGTACATTCTGTAAGTAGTAACAACTTTGAAGCAACCTGCATTTATTTAGATTGTTTGATGATGACATAGATTGGTGTCTGGATTATACTGTACTTCAGCAAAATTTTATTTTTCATTTTTAAGTTTTATTCCCTGGTGTAAAGTCTCCAGTTCTTGGCCTTTGCGGTGCACATTTCAGTGAGAGAATTTTCTGAATGTCCATTACTTTAAAATACAGAGTACAGCATGCAGCATATGTTTTGACAGTTTCATGTCATACATCAGTAAACTCTCCCAAAGTAGAAAAAAATATTCAAAAGAATTTCTTCACATCATTCACCGTAAACCGCATTTTGTCTAATTGGTCAATTGTCTGGAAAGGTCTTTTAAAATATGTAAATGTTGCACTACCTCAGAATCATGCTTTATGCTGTAATTAATTGAGTTTGAAATTCTCTGCAACTTAATTTGTTAACATAGATGAATTCAAAGTAGAGAGATTTTACTACACAGCCTTTACAACAGCATTATAGCTCTTCATTAGTGGTATATTTTAACAGTAAGGCTACTAATGAAACTACCACATGGGTAATGCTCAGAATTAATTACTTCTGAAGAGAACAGTATATCACACGGCTATAATGCAGAATTTCAAAATAGTTTGTTGGTCTCTTTTCCCACCTTGTCTTATGAGATGCAGATCTGATTGCTGAATAGTATAATTAATCTCTATATGGAATGTAAATTTCCACAGCTTATACTTATATGGGTTTGAGAGCATGATAAAAGCTTTGATAGAGTCGAACATCATAATTATTGCTCTATACTGTCTTGTTATTCACTACTCTAAATTTTTCTTATTTCCTCTTCTTACTAGGTCTAAACTTGTGAGATGGTCGTGAAGGTCACACACACCTCATTTAGAGCCTGATTTCTGACAAGATGTAAGATGTGTTTGAACATAATGGCGTAACCATTGTTTTATTATGAAGTAACTGAGAAAAGAGATAATTATTCTATGAAGTAAAAAGCTAAAAACATAAGTTATATCAAGATCATCTTTAACAGACTTTTAGAACTGCATTTAGGTGTGATGCAAGGAAATGCATTATTAGTAAAGGCTGATGAATCTGAACAAATTGTAGCTTTGTACAATCTGCAAGTTGCAAGGAGCTACAATATAGCACCCATAGAAGTCTATGGATCTCCATTGTTTCTCTGTATTCCTCCCTACGCAGGCTCAGAGTGGCCCACTGAAGAATATGGGAAAACCATGATGGGCCCCTGAGCATGGCAGATCTGGAGTTTCTTTTAAATTGAATATACATCTTTGGAAGATGCAGAAAGGCAGAGACTAAGAGGCAAAAAGCAAGGTACAGTGTAAGAAGCATGTACAATAGCTGTAGAGCCCTAGTAGCCTAGTCCAGCATTGACCCTTTGAATTATAGATAATCTAATGACAAAAATGGTACAGCATTGTATTTATAGGGGTTGTCCAGTACATATAATAAATATTTAGAAAACTCCTGGTGCCCCATCAAAAAAAAAAAAAAAACTACAGTCATCTACCACCATTCCTCCATTCCAGCATTGGGCCTCCTTAATCTTTTGTTTGAGTTCTTCTTCCAGATGGATATGTCACTGGTGCAGCTGCTGATTGACCCATCTTCACATCACCATTTAGAAGTTATTAGCTCCCAATGAAGATGCAAGCAGAGGCTCATGACACCTGTAGTCAATCATCCACTGCAGCTGATCAGTGGTGATGTGCACATCCAGAAGAAGAACAAACAGAAGACCAGCACTGGAACAGAGGAAGAGGAGTATAGGCTTTTTATTTTTTTTATTGTGCACCAGGAGCTTCCTATTTATTTTTTACATAAATTTGACAACCCCATTAAAAACAATGCATTACTTTTTTGTCATTAGATTATCTATAATTCATAGGGAGGAATATAGATAAACAATGGGTACCCATAGGCTTCGTTCACACGGCTTATTTGGGCACGGATTGGTGCCGTACTCCGCGCCGGATTTGCGCTGCAGTACGGCGCCAATCCGTCCCTGTCATTACGGTAATCCACTGCTCTTATAGAGAACAGTGGATTCCGTCGCTCCTCCCCGCTCGGCGAATCCGCCGCGGGGGGAGAAAGTGACATGCACATTATTTACGGCGGGGACGTGCCGTAAACAATGCTTTGTCTATGGGCCGGGAGCGGCGCCCCCGCCGCGCACCGGCCCCGCCCCCCTCCCGCCCCTTATTAACGGCGGATTTGTGCGCTCAATACGGCGCACAAATCCGTCGGGAATAAGCCGTGTGAACACGGCCATAGACTTCTATGAATGCAACGTTATAGCTCCTTACAACTTGCAGATTGCACAAAGCTAAAATAAGGAGACTATGTTTAAATATTGCATAGAGGACTCTGTGCACACATGTCTTCCTCTGTTTAAATTTATACAATTTTGGTTATACCTCTTATAAACACTTTTCTTTTACTATAGTAGTATACATACCATAGAGTTTTCTTCTTCTGCTTATTTTAGATAATTTGTTTGACATGAGTCTATTTGCCATTATGATGTCCATGCTTAATTGTGTCCAGTAGGCATTCATTCTAGCAGTTTTATTCCACCAATTTAATTTATTTTTTGTTAAATATTCCCTATTTTCCTGGAAATGAGCTTTTATTAAATCTAATAATCTAGCTGTATGATATATTTGCTCAAATTCATTTTTTATACTGATAACTAAATTGTGTTCTCTCTGTAAGGTTGTTCATGGAATCTGAAAAAATGCTAGATATGCTGAAAATGTGCCAATTCATGAATGTTACGTGATAGAGACATTCCACCTATTTTATACAATGTATGATGTCCCGGGGCATTAACTAGGGCACAAGGTCTCTATAAATGTTAATACTATGCTAAATGCCATTTTGTGGTGCCTATGGCAAATGTCTCTTCTACAACCCCTTACATCAATGAAAAACAAAGGAGATGCAATATATTAGTCTGGATGTATGATCTTCTTCTGTGTATGATGCACAAGCAAAGGACTACTGTTCAGCCAACGCTTAGTCCAAGTTTATTACTTTCTTTCAGTAACACGTAACAAACGTATCTTGATACAAAAACGTGATTAAAAACAATTGTAACATGCCAGTTTAGTGGGTAAAATACCTTATATACTTCTCTGCAAGAGCAGTCGGAGGGAGCTGCTTAGACAACCGGCTGCACGCCACAAAGATGCAACGCTTCGAGAGACTCCGCCCTCTTTCATGCTTGACAAAGAGGGTGGAGGCTCTCGAAATGTTGCATCTTTGTGGCTTGCAGCCGGTTGTCAAAGCAGCTCCCTCCAACTGCTCTTGCAGCGAAGTATATAAGGTATTTTTCCCACTAAACGGGCATGTAACAATTGTTTTTAATCAGGTTTTTGTATCAGATACGTTTGTTACGTGTTTCTGAAAGAAAGTAATAAACTTGGACTAAGCGTTGTCTGAACAGTAGTCCTTTGCTTATGGATCATATATAGGATATTTACATATGGGTATGAGGAAACCCGGTACAAAGGATTCATAACATGCAAGTTATTGGATTTTTAGTGGTCAATTTATGCTAGAATTGATCTTCTTCTGTGGCCTAGTAAAAAAAATTATCTTATTACCCCACAATGACCATTTGATACCTCTCCACAAAATAGATTGTAAAAGCCTTATTCCAGAGGGCCCCACCACTAAGACCCTCACTGACCTCTAGAACAGGGGTATTAAGTACTCCATTTCTCCTCAGTGTATGACCAGAGCTAGGAAAAGTTTGAACAGATCAGGCGTTGAGCATGAATGGTCCATTCAGTGTCTATAGAGCTGACAGAATCATCACCATTGTGCCACTATTATTACTCTTTAATTACCCCTTCTCCTGTATTTTATTTGTGGACCACATTTTTTTCATGCAGCCAAATATGGAGAGAGTTATGTGCTTAAAAATAATTCCTTCTAATTATCTTCAGTACAATTTCTTATTAACTATGCTACATAAATAAAGCCAACATACTCTCACACCAACATATTAGTCATCTGAGGGCTAAGGTATCCATTATTCACCTTAGCAGTGTAATATTCTCATTGTGGCACTAATTGCCTCCAATATAGTGTATACAGTGTTTTTAAAAAGTATTTGTCCCTGTCCAGAACATTCCCTATTATAACATTACTATATCATTATTATTATTATAAAATAATTTTGCAAATATTAGTGAAAAAATATATGTAAGATTCATGAAATAAACTTAAAGCGGTTGTCAGGTGTAATCAAACAAATAACATGCTTCAATGTATTCCAAATTATGGAGCTATTCTATTGAGAATAACTACATATGATGCTGCATCAAGCATGCTGCCACAGTGCAGCCTGCTGTGAAATTCATAATAGGTGGCCATATACGGACATATATAGCATGAACAACTCCCAACAGAGTATCATGAAATCACTATATGGTAATCTCATACAACAAAACTGATATGTTGAGCCAATAAAAAAAAAGGTAAGGATGGGAACCGTCTAGAGTGGTTTGCAAAAGTATTCATACCCCTTGAACTGTTAGACCTACAAACTTAAATGTATTTTTTTTTATATTTTATGTGATAGAGCAACACAAAGTAACAAATATTTATGAACTGTAAAGAAAATGATACGTGCTTTTCCAAATGTTTGCAAATTAAAAACCATCAGCTCTGAGCAACTTCCTAGTCCCTGCTTAAGCAAAGCATTCTCACAGCGTGATGCTGCCACCACCATGCTTCATGAAGGGGATGTGTGTTCAGGGTGATGTGCAATGTTAGTTTTCCTTCACACATAGCATTTGACATTTTGGTCTATCTGACCAGAGCACCTTCTTCCACATGCTTGTTGTATCCTCTACATAGCTTTTCACAAACTGCAAACAGGACTTCTTATGGCTTGCTTTCAAAAAGGGCTTTCTTCTTGCCATTTTTCCATTAAGTTCAGATTTGTGGAGTACACAGCTAATAGTTGTCCTGTGGACATATTCTCCTACCTGAGCTGTGAATCTCTGCAGCTTCTCCAGAGTGACCCTGGGCCCATTTGGTTACTTCTCTAGTGCTCTCCTTATCTGTGCTGTCAGTTTAGGTGGAGGACCATATCTTCGTAGGTTAGCAGGTATGCCATATTACTTCCATTTATGGATGATGGTTTGAACAGAACTCTGTGAGATGTTCAGAACTTGGGCTATTTTATAAAACCTTACCCTGCAATAAACTTTGCTACAATTTTATCCCCGAGCCGTCTGATGTGTTCCATGGTTTGTATGATGTTTGTTCACTAGTGTTCTCTAACAAACCTCTGAGACCTTCACAAAACAGCTGTAGTTATATGGACAATAAATTACATACAGATGTACTTGATTTACTTATTAGGTGACTTCTAAATGCAATTGGTCACAATCGATTTTATTTAGGAGTATCAGAGTACAGGGGGCTTAATACATAAGCATGCCACACTTCTCAGTTTTTTAATTTACTAAATTTTGGAAAAGCATGTATCATTTTCTTTACACTTCACAAATACTTGCTGCTATGTGTTGCTGTGTCACATAAAATAGTAATAAAACACATTTACGTTTGTGGCTGCAACATTTAAAAATGAGGAAAAGTTAAAGGGTATGAATGCTTTTGCAACCCACTGTACATATTATGAGATCTAGGTTTAATGGGAATGTGATTGCATGTTATGAAATCACGGCAAAAATGTTGTGAACATTGCTATTAGGGGTGTTCTAATCAGTCTTTTACATACCCTTTGGGAAAGCCACATGAAAATATGTCCTTGACATTATTCTATGCTTAGGTATGGTAAATATGTTATTGGCACTTTTGCTTATGCTGATGTTTATTAATTGTCTATAATTTGGCACTAATGTAATTTTAACTATTATTTTAAAAAATATGTTCTCTTTCCCTATAGATCTTCCATACTAAAGAAAATTAGTTCATAATAGTTTACATTCTTTACAGTAGTCTGTCATCCTGCTCTGTGATGGGTATACCTTCTATTATTTTGAGGTATTTTACTATATTGTCTCAATAAAGATTATACCTTTTAGTGTCTTAAAGGGGTTGTCTCACCACAAAGATTAGGTTTAAACATGAAGAAGCTTTTTTTCCAAATATATTGCTTTATTTTTTGGATTTGTAGAAGAGATAAGATACCGTATATACTCGATATAAGCCGAGTTTTTTCAGCCCAAAAAATGAGCTGAAAAACTCTAAACCTCGGGTTATACTCGAGTCACTGTCGGCGCTCGGGGGGCCGCGAAAGGCCCCCCGGGCGCCGACAAGAGACGCTTCAGTTATATGCGGCTCCTCAGGAGCCATATACTGAAGGCCGATGAGCGCACAGTGTCCGGGCGCTGCGCTGGCCCGGGCACTGTCCGCGATCCCTTAACCTACTGCACTCCTCCGGAGCGCATATAGGTAAGGGATACCACTGCGGAGCACAGAGCGAGCGCTCCGTGCTCCGCAGTGGACTCTGGGCGTCTGCGGCCGCCCTCAGTTTCCGGTACAGGCAGCGTGTGTCATCACGCTGCGTGCGCGGCCTGATGACGCCACCCGCCTGTGCCGAGAAGAATGCAAGGGAAACGCGCGGGAGCCGGAAGCAGCGAGGAGGCGGAGCACGAGGGACACGGAGCAGCGGGGAGCCAGGTAAGTGATTTTTTTTTGATTTTTTTAAAATGCCTTTTGCCTGCCTACAGTGCCTTTTACCTGCCTACAGCTGGCCCTATACCTGCCTACAGCCTGCCCTATACCTGCCTACGCTGGCCCTATACTGCCTACAGCGGCCCTATCCCTGCCTACAGCCTGCCTATACCTGCCTAAGCTGGCCCGATACCTCCCTACAGCTGGCCCTATACCTGCCTACAGCCGGCCCTATCCCTGCCTACGCTGGCCCTATACCTCCCTCAGATGCCTATACCTGCCCTACAGCCGGCCCTATACCTGCCTACAGCCGGCCTATACCTGCCTACAGCTGGCCCTATACCTGCCTACATATGCCTATACCTGCCCTACAGCCGGCCCTAAACCGGCCTAAAAGACGGCCCTTACCTGCCTACACCCCGGCCATATACCTGCCTACACCCTCCCGATTACCTGCCTACAGCCGGCCCTATACCGGCCTATACCTGCCAAACAGCTGGCCCTATACCTGCCTTCAGCCTGCCCTATCCCTGCCTAGGGGGCCATATACCTGCCTATTCCCTGCATTTTGGGCCATATATCCGCCTATAATTGCCTATAGGGGACATTAAACTGCCTATGTAATTTTATTGGTATCCATTTTTATTTTTAAAATTTACCAGTAGCCACTGCATTTTCTACCCTAGGCTTATACTCGAGTCAATAAGTTTTCCCATTTTTTGGGGCAAAAGTAGGTGCCTCGGCTTATATTCCGGTCGGCTTTAACTCGAGTATATACGGTAGATGTTCTCTGAGTTCTCATGACAGCTCACAGTGCATACCTTCTCTCTCTGCTCTACCTTGCCTGATAGCAGGGATGGAGTCACCACAGTTGGGACTTCTGGAGCTTGAGCACAGTGCCTTATCTCAAACAAGTAATTAGTCTCCTTTGTTTGTTTGCTTTGAGTTTTGTAGCTCTCTGCACTCTCATGTCAGTGTTATTAGAAGAGCCGTGACTGCCGAGCTGATGTGCTTATCACTGCTATAGAACCATGCACAGCCTAACCTGGAAGACACAGGATGCATGAATCTGAATCTGTTTTTGGCTCAGTGAAACAGCATGGTGAGTCAACCCCTTTAAGCTGGCTGCTTTTTGTTGTACATACTGAATATAGACCCACACTATTGAACGTTAGGTTGATAGTGATGTTATGTATCATTTATCCTTCAATGTTGTAGTTCAAAAACCGCAGTACCTAATGTGCTTACTCAGGAACCCATTGTCTAGTACTCCATTATGGCTGCTGAAAATCAGAAATCATTCAGTGTGACAAAAATGTGATAGCATTTGAAGAGGAGAATTACAGTTTTACAACAATGTATTTCTTTTAGTTTCTAATGTATAACCTTACTTTATTTCAAATGAATTACATACCAAATAGCAATTTAAATGTTGCAATTTAAATTTAAACCCTGGTCATGTTATGCACAATGTTTGTTCTCCACTGGGCCATTGAGTACATAATATGTAATACTGAATTTAATTCAAGGAGTTTTCTCACTAGGCTGTTTCACTGAGTCACAAGTAGTTTTATACTCACTCTGTTTCCTCAGGCTGTGGGTGGTTCAATAGCAGTGATTAGCATGTCTAGCATCTCTGTAAGTAGCTGAACTGTTACACTGTTATCTCAAGGTAATTGGCTTATCTTTAATCTTGTTATAGATGATTAGTTTGCTCCAGAGCTCAATCTTTCCCCGTAGTGATGTCACTCTCTGCTCTAAGCTCTCTTTTCTAATCAGATAACAGGGTTATGGTCAGTGAATCAGATTACCAGTGAGTAAACTGTGATTTCGTCTGCTCTGACGCCAAATCGCTGATGCCCTCAGAGGAAGAAAAATAAGCTGGTCCGTCGGCAAAAATATAGACTGGTCAGCAATCCCTCGCAGTGCCTGTGGCTTCTAGCCCCCAGTTTGAGGATGAAGACTGTGAGGAAGAGGAAGTCACCTGCATATCCGGCAGCCAGCCTTCTGTGTACCAGGTGTGGGGCATAAGAAATGCTTTCACCACAGCCATCCTAAAGCCAAAAGCCTGAATGTCGGCATTGACAGAATGTTGGCCCTGGAAATGTTGCCTTTCCACCTGGTGGACATAGATGGATTCCGCCACGTCATGCATGCCCCCAATATCAGATGCCGAGCAGGCATTTCTTTGCCAGAAAAGCTGTCCCTGCCCTTGCCCGCCACATTGCAGAAAAGATCTCCAGCACGTTGGCTGTATCTATGTCCACCAAATTTCATCTCACTACAGACACATGGACTAGTAAGCAGGGTCAAGGGCGTTACATCTCGCCGACTGCTCACTAGGTGAGTTTGGTGGATGACAGTGCTTCTGATGATGGGTCTCGGCCAACACTGTTCAACACTGCTGGGATGGTGCAGAATTCAGGTCCGCAACCTCGACAGGTAGCATCACGTGCCAAAAGGAACCAGGCCATTCTCAAATTAATTTGTCTCGCAGACCATCAACACACAGATCAAGAGCTGTGGACAGCTCTACGCACTCAGACCGACTAGTGGCTGGGTGCTAAGAACCTGGCGCCAGGCAAGGGGTGTGCGACAATGTGAGCATTCTCCTTGCTGCCCTTAAGATCGGTAGACTTACGCAAATCCCTTGCCTGGTACACATCATGAACATGGTTGTGCAGAAATTTCACAAGCGCTACCCGGGTCCTGACTGTTTGCTGAGGAAGGCTTGAGGTCTTAGCTCACACTTTCGCTGTTCACACCCTGCTTCATCACGACTGGCAGCGTGGCAGCGTGATATGGGCCTCCCCGTCAACCATCTGATATATGATGGGGCAACACACTGGAATTCCACCCTCCACATGCTCCAGCGATTGTGGCAGCAGCGTAATGCCATTATGCAGTATGAAATGTCGCATGGCCTTACTAGCAGTGTTGTGGACCTTGGGGTGTGACCCATAGAAAGTGGAGACAGGTGAAGGATCTCTGCACCATCCTTGGCAGTTCTGAAGAGGCCACCAAAATGGTCAGTCGGTACGATGCCCTTGTCAGAATGACTGTTCTGGTTATATTTTTTCTGCAACAAGTGTTAGGCACTCTGCGGCAGCAGGTCCCAGCAGTGATGGAGGAGGAGAGAGGAGGAGGATGAGGAGGCAGGTACAGAGCCTTACTTGCTGGAGGATGTAGAAGGCCTGTTTCAAAATTTTATAGGTTTTCTTTAGGCGGTGGTTCTAGGTCCAGGGTGGGTGCAGGACGCAGTTCAGCTCACAGAGTAGAGCGAGTGAGGCTAGCCAGGACTCTGGTGATGGTTAGGATGAACAAGTGGAGGAGGATGAGGAGGCAGGGGTGGACACCACCAGTACTGATAACCCTTCAGTGGTAAGAGGTTGGCACAGATTACAGGAGGAGGAGGAAGATCCTGTTAATGTACTACCACCAAATGTACTAAGGCCTGTTATCCTGAACCTCGATGTTTCCCATTGGCATCTTCTTGCTGCCACCAATGGTACTGCTGTCTAATCTTGTTGAACCAGAACCTCCCTGTTCCGCATTGGTTTGTTCTCGCTGCCACCAATGGTACTGCTGTCTAATCTAGTCTAGTCCAGCCTGCGGAGGCGTAAATTCAAGTTCTTGGGCCCTGGCGTAAAAAGTTAAATGGCCCCCCCATTACCAGGGCTGCCATCAGTCATATATTAACAGTTTCAGGGCTCCATACAGCCAAATCAAATGGGGCCCCCACCCATTACGAGTTCCTAATTTTTAACATATCAGTGGGCCCCTTTTTGATTAGGGCCCCTGACAAAAGTAATGCCCGTACTTTCCTATAGGCAGCCCTGCAAGTTACCATATGCCATTTACAAAACCAGTGTCTTCTTATGTGTCAAAGGGGCTTTTTGGCCCCTTCAAGATGCAGGGCCCCATAGCGGCTGCTACCGCTGCACCCCTATAACTACGCTCTTGCCGCTGAACCTCCATGATCCCCGTTGGGATGTTTTTGCTGCCACCACATATATCACATGTACAAAGCTTGCAAACAGAGGCGTAAATTAAAGTTCTTGGGCCCTGGTGCAAAAGGTGAAATGGGGCTACTGCCAGTTACCATGTCACATTTCCAATACCGGTGTCTTCTTATGTGTCAAAGGGGCTTTTGTGCCCCCTCAGGATGCAGGCCCTGCAGCAGCTGCTACTGCTACACCTTATATAGCCAATGAAAGCAATTTTAGCCTCTCAATTCTTTTCTGTCACTCTTAGAGCCACATGTTCCAGGTATCCAGTTTATGGATGGTAATTACAGCTTCTCCTCACCTGTACAGATATAAAAATTAACCTGAACGTCATCTCGAAGCGAACCTTGAACCGAACACCACTACTGTTCGAAGTTCAACTCGAACTTGAACATTTTACTGTTCGCTCATCTCTATTATGGAGCCCTTAAGAAATGCTCCCTTAATGCAAGAGATTATCAGAGGTTTATCTAGATGAATCACGGGTAAACGGAATCTGGAGATCAAAGACTAGTTGATAAAATTTCCAGATGAAACGGAGTCCAAGAATGCCGAAACTTGAAAGTGGACACCGGATGTGGAACTTAGCGTGACTGGCATGGTCAGGTGATGAGAGGAAGCATCTTCACTTAGGATAGCCTCTCCCATAAAGCTTAGGCACTGAAGTTTCCCAGAGAGGACAGTTCTTCAGAATGTGACTGTGGCTGCCACAATACAAGCAGAGATTCAGGCGTCGTCTCTGAGTGAATTCATCCTCAGACAAATGGGTGCACTCAACTTGCATAGGATCATCACGAGGATGATAGCAGTGGAGGCCTCTGGAAAACTGGTGCCAGTCAAGGAAGCCTTCGGGGCTGGGAATATTCTCGTTGTTCGAGGAGCTCCTGTTGCCTCTCAGCAAAATGGATATCGATTCTAGTCACTAGACAGATGAGGTTGTTCTGGCTGGCTAGAACATCTTTAATTCTTTCAGCAAGACCTACCAAGAAAGCCACAAGAGCTTTGTTATTCCAGGCTAGCTCAGAGGACAATGTATGAAACTGTACCACGTATTGCCTGACTGTATAGTCATCTTGACGTAGGTGGAGCAAAGATGACGTGGCGGAAGAAGAGCACCCAGGCTAATCAAAGAAATTATTAAAAATGCTCAGGAACAGTTGAAAATTGAGGAGTGTGGCAAAGCCAAGCAGAAAAGTCAGGGCAGGTGACAGGGAAACAACTGTCAGAGCCCGGTGGGGGAAATGAGATAATAAATGGTCAGCTACTGGTGATTATCCAATCAGCAGTGTGCTGGCCCTTTAAATCACAGAGAACGGTGCGCACGCGCCCGCCAGCTGGCAACTGGAGGACGCAGTGGAGCAAGGAGAGGTAAGTGCCAGTATCCGCAGGGCAGACAAACATGAGTGCAACCTCAGTCCAGAGTGGGGACTGCCGCACGCTTTGTGACACTTGTGTACACAAGTTTTCCTAGGTTACGAACCACTTCTTTCAGCTCTCATTGCTGCAGCTGACCTGGTGGGGATGGTAATGTCACTTCCTGCTGTGTCTTCAGTAGCACAGGAGCTTGTTTATCTATGTTACTGACAAACTTTAACCCTTTAGAGCGCTGTAGCCTTCTGTCCCACTGATTATACCCTTCCGTTAGCAATACACCTCTAATACACCGGGAATGAAGAATGTTTTTAATTGATAAAATGGCTGCAAGCACATGGTGTTACATGGGGCAAAGAACTCTGGGAGGAAGAAAGGAGTACCCTAAATTACATGTGCAGAGATGAAGCCAATCAGAGACCGGCGGGATTCTGTGACGTCACCGCACTATATAAGTCTGGATGCAACGCTATCAGTTCACACTCCTCTCTCTTTGCCATGTTGTAGCTGCTGCAGCTCCAGTAGCTGAGATCTCACACAAAAGAAATAACTTATATACAGCGATTTTTTTGGAGGGAGGGGGTGTCTCAGCTTTTCTCAGAGACTGCTTCTCTTATGTTCTAATTTTGATTTTGTGGGGTATTGGAATTGAAGTCCAGTCTGCGTCCAATTCAGCTGCATATACATTTTAATGCTATCTGCTCAGTTCTGGAGCACATTGAATATCCAAGGGTTGTCTAAGCCTGTTTTTGCTGTTGTATACAGCTAAAGAAACAGCGTTTTTACAATCCACATACCTGTTAATTTTTGGCAGTTCATTTATTTTGCGCAATTTATATCCAAGGGTTAATTAAGCGTGTTTCTGCTGTTGTAGTCAGTAAAAGAAAGTGTTTTTCAACGCCAAAGAAGAAATTTTTTCTGTAGCATAATTTTATCCAAAGGTTAATTAAGCGTGTTTCTGCTTTGTTAGTCAGTAAAATACAAGGCGTTTTAACGCGCCACATACCAGTTAATTTTTGGCTGCTCATTTCTTTTGCGCAGTTTATATCCAAGGGTTACCCAAGCCTGTTAGTGGGTTCATTTGGAGTCAAATACAGTTTGTGTATTTATCATATACAGATATCTTCATTAAACAGACTCTGTAAATTTTTGAACAAACAGTATGTCAGACAGAGAGGTGGCAGGCTCTTCACATGTGAGTGGCAGTGGCACAAACATTCCTGGAGCAGGCACAGGACACAGCACAGTAAGGGGACGTCGCAGCAGGGGTCACTCGGTGAGGCCAGAACTGCCGGTGTCATCTAGCGGCCGTGTGTTGACCAGCAACCCAATGGTTCTTGATTGGTTGAGTAGGTCATCCACTTCATCCCAGATGACACCTGACAACCCCAGCCAAGAGTCAGTGGGAACGTCAGACATGACCCTTAGTTGGCATGGCCTGGGAGCGGGTCAGTGGCCCTCACCTCTCCTCAACCCGCCTCTGTCCCATCCGGTTCCCTCAGCCAGAGATCTACTATGTGGTCTGGGCTCAGTGCCACCATACAGCGAGGATGAACAATTTGAGGAGGACAGTCAGCAGCTACTTGGCAGCGAAGAAATGGGGCCAATATCCCCTGCTTCTTGCAGTAGGCGGCAAATTATAGATGTGGAGAGTGGCAAGAGAGGTCATGTTGTGAGGGGTCCGCCTCTGCATACCAAGACCGTTGAGGAGGGCCGTTGACCAGGGAGATAACGTTAGCACCACGGCCCTGCTTCAACACATGCAGCGTCACCATCCGGTGGCCTGGGGGGAAACGTGGCTCAGTTGTGGTGGTCCTTTCTTGCGCGCAGCAGCAGCAGCCGCGCCCAGTGGCACGAATGCCATTGCAGACAGTCAAGGCTCCACCACCTCTGCAGAAGGGAGCTGTTTCTCTTTGCCATTATCTCCCGGTCCAGACGCTCCTACTCCTCGCTACTCATGGCGCCAGCAGTCGTTCAACGAGGCGATTGCAAAGAGACAACAGTATGCGTCCAACCACCCAAAGGGTGCAGAAGGGACTGTGCTCCTGTCCAAGTTGTTGGTACTGCAGTCCCCCCTTTTCCCAAATGGTGGACTCTGCATCGTTCTCCCGAGCGAGGTGGAGAGTTTCAAGCCGAAATTTTTTTTCCCAAAAAGGCAGTACCAGCCTTCAAAATATGTAGAAAACAGAAGGGGGGCCAGTCCTTGAGCTTATAGGTTTGTTCCAAGGTGCACGGCAGCGCGGACATGTGGAGCTGTAACTACGATCAGGGCCAGTACATTTCCTTTACGGCTCACTGGGTGAATTTGCTTCCTGCCGAGCCACGCCAACAACTTGGACAGGAGACGCTGCTGCTGCTCCTGCGCCAATGTCCACCTCCTCCTCCCACCACCACCATCTCAGCCACCACAAGTATGCTCCATCTTTACCACATGTGTAGGGCACAGCGGTATCATGCAGTTTTACATCTGGCTTTGCCTCGGCGAACGAAGTCACACAGGGGAAGAACTGCTCTGCGTCATGCAGCAAGAAATCGATATGTGGCTTTCTCTGCGCCAATTGCAAATCGGAACCATGGTGACGGACAATGGGAGGAACATGGTTGTCCTGCTGCCCCGAGGAGGGATGGTCCTGCGCTTGCAGGGGCCCCACGTGTTCAATCTGGTTGTGAAAAGGTTCTGAAGTCTTCCACGATCTTCAAAAGATTCTGAAAATGGCCAGGAAACTGTGCATGCACTTCATCCATTCCTACAAAGCAGGCACAACCCTCCTCGAGTTGCAGCGGCAGAATGGCCTTCCCCAACAATGCTGTATGCGATGTTTCCCCCCGTTGGAATTCCAGCCTGCACATGTTGGACGACTGTATGAACAGAGAAAGGCAATTAACGATTTTTAATCCAGGTGGACAGGAGTACTCCTGTGTAACTTTGATTTTCAGCCAGTGGCGCTCATGCGTGAACTGCCGTTTGCTGAGACCATTTGAGGAGGGTGACGTTATTTGTCAGTACCCAGGACTACGGGATGAATAACGTCATTCCCCTGTTCTGTCCCGGAAACAGATGCTGAAAAATCTGTTGGGCAGAGGACTGGAGGACGTGCGACTAAAATCTCGCGGCCACATGAGTCCGGTGGACTGGAGGAGCAGGAGGAGGAGGAGGACATTGGAGCAGAAGCATTGTCTGGTGAAATGAGTAATTTTTCTACCCAGATGACAGGAGAGGAGGAGCAGGAGCACCTGGAGGAGGTAGATGGAGATGAGGAAGACGAGGCAGATGACCCCAAGACGTGGCAGTATACAGTGGAGATGGAGGCAGGGAGTCCTCAGAGTCATTTGCGCACATTGGGCCCCCAGCATGTGATTTGCCTTGGGGTAGTGAAAGCCGAATAGTCACCATCGGCAGAGGGATGACTTCTGGCTCTCCACCTTATTGGACCCTCGCTACCCGGGCCAAAATGGGAGCCTTTTTTCCAGCTGCTGAGAGGGAGGAAAAAACTCAAATACTATAGAGAAATCCTCCGTAGTCAGTTGGGCATGCCTATGGTGGATGGTTCCA
Organism: Phyllomedusa bahiana; assembly: GCA_025379985.1. Lineage (NCBI taxonomy): Eukaryota > Metazoa > Chordata > Amphibia > Anura > Hylidae > Phyllomedusa > Phyllomedusa bahiana. The sequence goes on along the minus strand of JAODAL010008666.1, from coordinate 26,749 downwards.
TACTCGACAGGTCTGACCGGGGGCTTCCCGAGCGCTCAGTACACTGCTGCGTGCTGTGGGAAGGTGGGAGGGTAGGAGCAGTGCCAGCTCCATCAGCAGCAACCTAAGTTGGAGTCGCTGATGAGCAGCTTCCTTCACCGCCTAGTGAGGAGGGCACTCGCCAGCAGCAGCAGGACCTGGAGCAGACCCTGAACAACATGTGGTGGTCTACTTGGACAGCACTTGCCACCCCAGTTAGAAGAAACGTGGGAAATACTGGGAAACCAACCTGGATTTGTGGTAGCAACTTGCCGAGTTTGCAGTGGGAGAAGCTTTTCCTGCCGGCCAGTTGTGTGGCATCAGAATGGGTGTTCAGTGCGGTGGGGGCCATCGTTTACCTCTAGGAGAACCCCCTTGTCCCCGGGAAATTGGAAGATTGACCTTTGTCAAGATGAATCAGGCGTGGATCGGCCAGGATTTCCACACACCAATCTCTTAGGCGTCCAATTACATCAGCCATGACGCTTCTCCAAAACTTTGAGGAATGAGTCTGGGTTCAAACTACCTGCCTCAGCCACTATTCTGATGCGCCACCGCCTGATGCCACACATCTGCTGCCAGTTTCTCCATCTACCTACCACCATCTTTACCCGGGACTGGTAATGCCACCCACCTCCACACTGTGTGATTGTGCCACTCTATGACCTCATGCTGCTGCTGCTGTGGCTGCTAACGTGACCTACACACTCTGTCATTGTGCCACTCTGTGGCCTACTACTGTTGGTGCCACCTCCATACTCTGTCATTGTGCCATGTCTGACTCATGTGCTGCGTGTTGATGACGTCATCTCCACCATGTGTCATGTGCCACTTTGTGGGCTCCTGATGTTACTTCACTCCATAATTTGTCATTGTGCCACTCTGTGGCCTATCATGCTTTCTGCCAAGTGACCGCTGTCTCACTGGAACACCCTGTGGTTTCCAAAAGCTGTTTCCACCTCGCCACTCTGGGCGTTGCCACTATGCTTAGTTTTCCCTTCTTTTCACTGTCAGAAGGAAAGGGAAGAATCAGGATTGTTAGGCAAAAAGCAGGAGTGGATACAGAACACAGAAGAAAATGCAAATATCCATTTACTGGTCATCTTGTTTTGGATCAAATCCTGTTTGTTTTTGGCCTTTGCAATACTGATGGATTATTGACGATGAAAAGCAGACACTGAGGATGAAAGGAAGGGCAAAATGATCAGGATTTGAACGCAAAATTACTGCTGACACCCTCTCCACTCATTCGGGGGGCCTCTACATGTATCAGCGTTTAATACACAGAAAAATGGAGCCATATCTCTAAAAAAGTACAAAATTTTATTTAGTTTAAACAACACTTAAACACAAATGACAAACATACATAGGAGGATATCTACAAAAAAGAAGGGACAAGACGGCAAAGATTGCCTGCTCAAAAATTGGAGTATGTTATTAATGAATAGTGGATATAGGAATATAGATATGATATGGCTTAGAAAATTGTTTTACTCATAATTACAATACTATGACGGACCCGTTGTGTGAATTGATCATTCAACTCCTACGGTACATTCTGACACATAATTTTTTTGTGTTTAAGGATGTGTTCTTTATACAAAGACGTGGCACTGCTATGGGTGCGGCGTGTGCCCCGTCATATGCAAATCTCTTCCTTGGTTTCTGGGAGAGGTTTGTATTTCATGGTGACGGGGCCCGCGCCGCTGACCAAGTACAGTGCTGGATGAGATACATTGACGACGTGCTCTTCCTGTGGCAGGGCTCTGAGACTCAACTTCAGAAGTTCATGCGAGAGTTAAATGAGAACTCTCTTAACATCAGATTGACTTTCAAATATGATAGCAAAAAAGTTGAGTTCTTAGATGTACTTATTGAGGTGGATCAACGGGGTTATCTCCAGACTGATGTCTTCAGGAAGAGCACGTCGGTCAATTCACTTTTACATGCCTCGTCTTTTCACAATTCTTCAACTATAGGGGCTGTGCCGATTGGTCAATTTCTCAGGATGAAGCGGATCTGCTCTTCTGAGGCTAAATTTGAAGCCCAAGCTTCCGATCTAAAGTCTCGTTTCAGAGAGAGAGGATACAGTGGCAGAAAAATCAATAAAGGGTATTTAAGAGCTAAAAAGACCCCAAGAGAAATGTTGTTGAAAAACACTGTAAAGAGATCCACTGATAAAAATGTTAGATTTATTTCTACATATAATACCCAGTGGTCTGCTATGAGACAAATTCTCATGAAACATTGGTCGATTCTCCAGACAGAACCATGTTTCAAAGATTTTCTGTCTGGTGCCCCAAAAATGACAGCTAGGAGATGTCGGAATTTGAAAGATTTGTTAGTCAGAAGCCATTATATCCCTGAGAAAAAGAACCCATTTGGGGTTACGACCCCAAGGCTAGGCTTTTACCCATGTGGTGATTGTCTGGCATGTCAGAATATGACACGGGCCACTGTCTTTTCATCCATATCGGTGCAGCGGGATTTTAAGATTTTGAGTTATATTTCATGCAGTACAACAAACGTGATATATCTTGCAACCTGTGGATGCCCTAAATCATATGTTGGGTTAACGACGCGAGAATTACGTATCAGGACGAGGGAACATGTGAGAGACATCATGGCTGCAAAAAACTGCCAGGATGTCTCCACATTAAAAACTATCCCGAGACATTTTGTTCAATTTCATGACTCTAATCCGGCCTCTTTTCGAGTAATAGGGATTGATAGAGTACACTGCGGTATCCGCGGTGGGAATATCAAACAAATGTTAGAGCAAAAAGAATGTAGGTGGATAGTCCGCCTCAATACTATGTGTCCCACTGGCCTTAATGAAAAGCTGGGTTTTGCATCCTTCCTCTGATCTCTCCATTTTCTGTTTTTAATCCTTATGGTTTTTTTGTCTTGTGATGATGTCTTTGTTTTCATTAGTTTTACTAATTTGTGAATTTGTCTTTAGGTGTGAATTTATTGTATGGACTAACCATGCCGAGTTCTTGATTTATGGACTACTAACACCTGTCCGTTAAACATCTGTATCATAAGAGCGACCATCAACTCAAAAGAAGAAGGAAAATCGAATAATAACAATAATTTTTTTTTTTTTCTCACTGTTTTTTATTAGGTTTCTTTGTGTGTTATCACAATTTATGAATGTGTGGGATTATCACTTTTTATACACTAATTTGTTTTCTAATGTATATACATTATTTATTGTATATCTTTCACTTTATTACATTTCTTAGTAAGTTTTTTATTTGAGTAATCTAATGTAATATAGCAGTATTTATTTCTCACTATCTTAGATTTTTTTATTATTATTAATAATAATTATTTTCACTATATTCTCTGAGATTTTATTGTTTGCTATTTTTCTGCATACACTGATTATTTGGGTCAGATTTTCCTTCCTTTTTTGATGTCAGTCAGATATGGGTTTTTGAGCTCAGCGGGTGCTGTGCGCGTGCGCCGTTCACGGACCCGACTTCCGGTGTTCGCTCCGGCGTCTTGATTTTGGCTTTGTGCAAGACCGGAAATTCGCATTCCCTGTAATGCACTATACAGCCGGACCGCCGGGGGGACGGCGGGATTCGGTTCCGATGTGCGGCGCAGGTGCCGATAAATGCACGTTTGCTATGGGCTAAGAGACCCTGAGGTAATTAGTCACATTCATATATAATGAGTCATCTGGACATCTAACCTTAGTCCTTTGAGGAAGCCTATTGGCGAAACGCGTTAGGACGTGGACACGAGTGGCATTGATACCCCTGTACCCTCCTTACCAGATGGGTAAATACTCTTTGGTCTTTGAGTTGCAAAGTGCCTTTGTCTACCTTGCATTGTCTGTTGCCTAGACTCATTTTTTGTGGGGTAGTTTTGTATATATTGCCTGCTGCAAATGTGTTGGGAGGATAGAATTGGATAAGGATAGCAATTATGGAGTGATGTGGGAATGGACACGGGTCCGTCATAGTATTGTAATTATGAGTAAAACAATTTTCTAAGCCATATCATATCTATATTCCTATATCCACTATTCATTAATAATATACTCCAATTTTTGAGCAGGCAATCTTTGCCGTCTTGTCCCTTCTTTTTTGTAGATATCCTCCTATGTATGTTTGTCATTTGTGTTTAAGTGTTGTTTAAACTAAATAAAATTTTGTACTTTTTTAGAGATATGGCTCCATTTTTCTGTGTATAAAGTGTATTATGGGAGTTTCTCTGCCTTACAAGAGATGGTGCTTTGGTACCTTGTATATAGGATGTATCAGCGTTTAACAGAACAGGTTCTGTCATATTTTGTGACCATTTAAAGCTCTGGCCTCATGGATTGACCCCTGCTGTGACGTCCCCTTACTGTGCTGAGACCTGTGCTGGCCCCAGTAACCTACTACTGTGTTCTTTGACGCTATGGTACAATCTTAGCCCTCACCTTGTTTTTTTCCAGCTGGCGCTGCCTTGACTGTATCAGGCTGCATTCCTGCTTCAGTTTTTTGGTCAGTTTTGCCCTAGTAAGTACCACGGTAATTTTAGAGTGAAGCGATTCTAAGAGCGGCGGCAGTCACATGCGTGTCATACTAAAACACAGCATTGTATGAAGACCAAATCAAGCTCCCTCTGCATATTTAAGCATGGCACAACATTCTACAGCGCCCTACAGGCTCTGTGCAGCCAGGAAATAAGCTGTTTTTAACGCGATTTGTCCCGAAGTAATTCGGACCGAAAGGAATTTTGTTGGATAATGCGGCGATGTCGGCGAACCGAATTTTTGAGAAATTCGCCCATCTCTAATTATAATCTATAATTTGTCTTAGCCATGGTATGGAGTTGTATGATAGTTTTGTGCCAAACTTTGTGGCAAAAAATGTTTTGTCTGGTGAAGTCAAAATTTAGCGTATGAATGTTCATACGTCTATAGGGCAGGGCTATGACTGTTCTCAGGGCTCAAAGTAGGCCAAAAACTGGCACAGCCCCGTTTATACATGTTGCCCATTTTCTCTTATTTACATCCTATGTATCTAACCATATAAAATCGAAGAGAGTGGCTTCTAAGTCTTTAATGTCATCACGTTACATTAGTAATGGAGTTATTAGTAGTAAGTATAACATTTTAGGTAGAGTAAAAATTTTAAATACATTTTCTCTTCATTTTTGTAAGTTTTTTTTAACCATAGGAAAAAAAAAATGAAATATTATTTTTTAGAGCCTCTGCTTTGTACGGCCAATATATATGCCCAGATATTTTATCTTGTCTTTTACTACTTTAATGTATCGTGCATGTATTGTTTTATGTTCTTTACTAGTCTTTTCCCTAGCTAGAAATAAAACGGCAGATTTATTTTTGTTGATTTTAAAACCTGATACAGACCCATATAAGTCTGAAATATTTAAGACCTAAGGAAGATCTCTATCAGCAATGTCCAGAAATATCAATAAATCATCAACAACCACTGTTAATTTTACTTTGCAATTGTTGATCATAATACCCTTGATAGCTTTAACTAGATGCTGCCCCATGAAGCACCTTTGTGTTTTTAAGTTCTTTTTTATTTGAGTATTTCATTTTTAATTATGCAAAATTACTCTTAGGCATTTTACAGTAGGTGTAAATGCCTGCTGATTCCCATCATCTATCTATACTTATCTGCCATAACAATAAAACTGGTGATTTAGTATTTTGAATAGCTGAATAATACTGATAACTTTGTGACGCGGGCACCTGCAAAGGAGTAAAATATGTAATGTAACAATTAAACAGTCAGTTTATGAAGTTGATCTGTTGGAAGCATCAAAAATTAGCAACTTGTGATAGCTAGGTAGCTAGAAGTTCATCTCCAAAATGAAATATCCTGCAGACTGTTCTTGGTATGCATTTGTTAGTATCTACAAAAAGTAGACCAAAAAAGGACAACCAAGGAACCGACAATAGACTTAGGACATTTTGGGTGTGAAGACAACTCTGTCTGGTCCAATAGCACAGAAGAACTATTGTGAGCAAATTGCAAACCTTGAAACAGAAATTGGGGAACATTTAGTATAGTAATTGCACCAGAATTCTGGGTCAATTTGTGTCAAAATACTGGCGCACATACTTTACACCACATTTATTATGTGTGTTAGACCATTTGTTAGACACTTTTTGCCACATCTGTCATGGGGGTTATAGCCTCACAAGATGTACATGGCTTAGAATAATTTTGATGCCAGGTGTTAACTGAGCCAACTAAAAAATGGTGTAAATTTTGTAAAGTTAGACAGGAGTTTCTAGGCATGCACCTAATTGATCATCCATTGATAAACCTGCTGAATTTTTAGACTGTCTAGTCAAGGTTTAAACTGTCTAAGTATTAGACAGTATTTATTAATCTGCCTTGTGTTTTCTTCATTTACAGGCTGTCACTTAATACACGACAAGTAAAAGAGCTGCCGGTTTTCATTGGCCAAGCTATATGAATGTTTTCAATTGCCAAACTACAGTATGTGAAGGGACCATTGTCACTTTTGGTTAGTTTTAAAGCTGGCTTCAGCTGAATAAACACATAGGAAAATCGAGGGGACTCCATAGTTTAATACCATGGGTCATTTAAAAAGTAAATTGAAGATATTTAGAGATGACCACCAAAACAGCATATAGAGCCTATGTATCTCCTCATAGAAGCTTCCTGATGGATAACTCATCCACTCATTCCTGCTCAAAGTACAGTGCTCCACATGCTGACTTACCACAATGATTATGGTCCTGTCTTCTTATAAGAACCTTTTGCTGTGTTGTCCAAACAAGCCAGAATGGTGCTCTTTGGTATTCTCACTATATTTACTATTTTGCCATAGGCAAACTTAAACTCTATCAGTTCTCTATCTATTAAACACTAAAACGTAACTTTTATTATATCTAACTCTTAACCTCTATACACACTATTTAAAAACCTGATCTCTATCCTCATCATTTAACCCTTTTTGCTTCTGAAAGAGGGAATAACTCCCTTTCTATCATCAAGTCTGGTGGAACCCCACCTATTAACAGGAGAGCCTTATATCTATAGCAAAGTACTAGCTTCAGTAAGGGATCCCAAGCCAACTACTTGGGCAGTCGTCCCTAATCTCATAGACACAGAACAAATAAGGCCCCCTTGTGACACCGTCTGCAGCAGGTGACACTTATAGACAAAGGTGAGAGATCACAATTTAAAATGTCATGCCTGACCTCGCTGACATGTTTCGCCAGCTAACCTGGCTTTATCAAGGCTTAGAGGACCTAGATAGATAGTTTGTTAATTGTGTTCCCGCCACCGAGCACCATGTTTTTCCTTTGTCTTATTTGTTTTAATTAGCTTTTTTCCACGTGTGTAAAACGTAAAAAAAAAACAAAAAAAACGCTCACTTAAAATATTATTGGATAAAAGAGAATAGAAATAAACAGGATAATTCTCTGAATTATGATACACAATTTAGAGGATTTCAATAATCCAAAATTAAATTTCCCTAAGTGTTCCATTCAGGAATCACATGCACAAGTATTATAACTGCTGTTTTGTTTCTGCTTCTATCAGAAAAAGTGAGATCCATCACACCAAGTCTTTCGACAGTCTGATTCAGGCTTCAGGAACACGTTTTCTCTATTTGAGTCAATAGGCATAAATCTCTGTCACTCATACAAACACCAGAGCTTCCTGTGTCATCAAATTACATGGACTATACCACTCAAGTTCTCCAAGGGAAGCATGGGTAAAGGAATTCCTATTGTATTCCTATTTTACTTATGATGAAACATATTTCAGAATATTTCATAACACAAAATGAAAATGATGTTTGGCATTCAAATCTCTGAAAATATTATGTTTTGGATAATAATACTTAAAATTACTAATAAATGTGGTATAATGGTGAGCAATTTATGTACTGGACTTTCTATTCACAGAAAATTCCAAGTCAAAATAGAAACGTCACACTTGATTAAAATTTCCATCTGCTTTTAATTCTGTCGTCCATTCAAAGCTGATGTTCTTTTTTTGGAATTTGGTTTTCGGGAATTTTCTGAAAAACAAAAGAACATTTTGACATTTAAACTTCTGTCTTTTCTTGAGATTCTCTATTTTACATATGAAAAAGCATATTTTGATTTGACTCATTGACTCATGCAGCTGTGGTGATATGATCAAATGCAACTAAGTATACAAAAACAATTTGCAATGTATTTTAAGTATTTGTTAAAACAAAAGATGTTCCTTGTTTGACTGGAAACTAAAAATCAATTGTTGTAAAGGAACCCCTGCTGAAAATAGGTATTGGAAAAAAAAGCCAAAAGGTGGTTTATTAAAGTGATCACTTTCATGGAATGAGGAGTTTATTCTATATTAAAGAAAAAGTTTAAAGGTGTTAAAAATATTTAAAATAACATCTTCCCCCTATAGAAGTGTGGATTGGCCCTATCTCATCCTGTGGACTGGAGTCTTTTGGGTCCATTATAAAAAAAAACCTCTGAGATTCTTCCCTCCAGCTATATTACAAGTGTGTACCTACCTTCTGAGCACGAATCTTTAAAGGGGTGCTCAACGCCTACCTTCAAGAACTTTGGAACCCAATGGTATGAAAAAAATAAAATATACTTACCTTTTTATTCCACCATTGATCCAGTGTTGTAGCTTCAACTGCAACGTAATTTGTTTACATGTGGTCGGCACATGACCAATGCAGCCAATCTGTGGCCTTTGGCTATGTGCCGTTTCATTGACATTACTGCTCAGAATGTGAAGGGACTGGGGAATGGTGATGTAAAGGGAAACAGTTTGGGTTCTGGCAAATGTTTGGGCCCAATTTTAAAATGGTGAATTAAAAAAGTGATTTTGTTTTATGATCAAAAAGGGGCCCCTTTTTTTATGCTTTGGGGGGAGTTGGGACGCCCCTTTAAGCAATGTTTTCTTGTTTTTGCTGGATGGAATAATATATCAGTTAGATTTTTTCTTTTCAAGCAACTGAACCTAACTAATGGTTAAAAAAATGATTCAACACTAAAGGAACTTAAAAGAGAATTTCTAGTTTAAACCAAGTATTTCACATACTTTACTGTTATTACATACACACAGATCACATCATCAATTGTGAATTAAGCCCTAACAATACATTTACCAGCAGAAATTTTCTGGCTTAAAAGTCACCTTCAAATGTGGTTTTCTTCTGCTAAAGTATTGGGGCTCTAAGCATAAGGGGCCCATTGTCTCATAGTCACCTTCCATAGAGGATCCCTCTGATAATCTGATTAGCCAGTTTGAATCTATATCCTGTGTTACTGTTACAGGTGGTGATAATGGATCCTCTTGGTCACTGCAAGAGATGATTATTGGCCATCCCGGGGGAGGGGATCAAAGGAGCCCCCAGTTTCAAAGGGGCCCAAACATCAAAAGGCAAAATGGATTCCCCCTGGGGGGGGGCTTTTGCAGGTGCAGGCATGGTCCAGGAGGAGCAGGCAAGACGTGGATAGTATGCAGTCAGTAGGCCTGGGCAGACAACAAGCAAATCTTGGTCTGGTCACTTGCGGTAATGTCAGGGCAGGCGGCAGGCAGAGAATAGTAGTGGTCACAAGCAGAAGTCAAAGTCCTGAAAGCATAAATGTAAACATAATTCTAAATGGGAGGCACCACTATACTGGGATAGTCAGAGAGATGGAGAGTGCATGTACGTGGCCAGTCAGCGACCAGAAGTGAAGAAGGTGCAGGGAGAGGTGAGTAACAAGTGAACCGGGAGACTGAAACATGAATGCGACCACGGTCCAGAGTGGGGACTGCGGTGTGCATCGTGACAGTACCCTCTACTTTAATCCCCCTCTTCTTTTGGATCTGCTTGCAGTGGAATCTGCGGATGAGATCAGGATCATTGATGTTTTCCATTTTCTTCCATTACCTCTGTTAGGGCCCGCACCCCTTCCAGTCCAAGGTCTTCCCTCTGTGACGCTTCTCTACAAAGATCTCTTGCACCTCATAGATGTTGTTAGAGTCCGCTTCAGGAGGTTATGTCATGGTTCCTTGGGAAAAGCGGTTAAGGTCAAGGGCTTGGAGAAAAACTTGGGAGGGTTTGTGCATGATTGGGGGAGGCAGTGTGTTTGTAGGAGACAGGATTAATTTGTTTGAGCATCACAAAAGGACCTAGGAAGCGAGGATCCAACTTGAAGCTAAGAATTTGGAGATGGGCATATTTTTCAGGCGGCCACACCTTATCTCCGGGACAGAAGACAGGAGAAGATCTTCATTTTTTCGCTTAAATTGGTCAGGGGGGGTTGGAGGGGCTGCCAGGTTCCTCCCAATTGCGAAAATTTTTGGACCTGAGTGCCCCGGAATTTGGGTGTGGTGGCGGGGGGGGGGGAGGGCGGGGTTTTGTAAACCAAAAAACCCAAGAAGAAGGGAGAAACTTCAGCAGCATCAAAATAAAAATTTTTTTGTATGAAAAAATCAGCCATGAAAAAAGGCGGGAAAGTTCTCTTGATGAGATGAAACAAAATGGTAAAGGTAGTTCCAGAGGACAAAGGGGACAAAGTAAAAAAATTGTGGTACATTGGTTGCTGAAACCTGAACAGTCTTCAGGGGTGCAGGGAGCTAGCAGGGATGTTAAAAAAATGCCAGGCACACATGGAGTAGTTGCAAAAGATACATGTTACAAAGGGCCACATGAAAACTGCATAGGTCTAAAATTCACTTTGTTGTCCATAGCAACCAATCAGAGTGCACCTTTTGTTTGTCCAGAGCACTTTTTAAAAAATAAAAGGGGCTCTGATTGGCTGTTATGTGCAACAAAGTGATTTTTAGATCTAGACAGTTTTCATACATATGGCCCAAAGTGTCTAATTCAGCAGATGATCTGATTTGCATGAACAGTCTCCTTTGGCAATTTCTTTGCTGAGTTACTTGACTGGCAAGTTAATAAACAAATACCAGTAGAAAAATAAGCATCGCACTGATTTGTGGATCCATGATTTAAAGATTCGCCCCAGAGATTATAATCTTCTACAATGTAATCGGATTTGCATTAGCTAGACTGAGGTGCAGACTTCAGGAATCTACTAGTTCTTCAGTTTTTATCTGTGTCAAGAGATATGGTCTCTTCTGGTTGGACTCAGTTTGCAGTCTCTAGATTAGTAACCAATTAATAACATATGCATTGTTGTAAAGAAGAAAATCAGAACAGGCATTGAATTGTCATCAAAGTCGGGGTGTTTAAATGAGGAAGCCCGGGCCCCAAAAACAAAAATTTTGGTGGGGCCCCAAAAACCCCCCCTCCGTCCCCCGCCTCCCCTGAAAATGACCCTGTACCAGAACATGTTGTAGGTAATGTAGATAATAAAGGGCAAAATACCTCACCCTAATTCACCTCTTTTTTCTACCAACAAATCACTTTACCAAAACCAAAAATTTTCCAATACCCTACTTAAAAATGGGCTTGACTATACCGCCAGAAAAATGACCCAAAAAAAAAAAAATTTAAAAACCAAAAAAAAGTGATGAATATTACCCCCACACTATTATGATTAGTACCAAAGACCCAATAGTCCCCCTTTGTGACCTATAGTGGGATATATGTGTTCCCAGGTTGGACTGTATTAACCAAAAATACAGTGACCCCAGGTGGTAACACCGTTAACAGGCCCTGTAGAATATAAAATGATACAGTGTAGTTACATTTGTGTCAAGGTGACGTTTCCTGACGACTGTTTCTTTTCCCCCTTTGTTTGCTCGGTCAGACCACCCTGATGAGTCTCCCGACCTTGTCCCTGCAGTTTGACACAAATATCTTAGAATCCTGATTTTCCAGCCCCCTGCTCCCCCGGGTATATGGGGTCCCCTTTAGGAGGCGGGTTTAGGTAGCATAGGGAGCCAACAGGGTGGGCAGGGGTTAGGTGGGTATGGGGCCTATAGGTAGGGTTTAGGTAGCTAAAAGGGCCCCAATAAGTAGACAGGCAGGTTTGGGGGTATTTAGGTAGGAAGCTTTAGGGGGTATAGGGGTATTAGGAAAACAGCTTCACGGTTTGTATAGGGTTTAGGCAGGCAGCCTTTAGTGGGCTATTGGAGGCTGGGGGGCTATCTAGGCAGGATGGGGGGGTATTAGGCAGGCTGGGAGGGGGGGGGGTATCTAGGCAAGTGGGGTATAAAGGCAAGGGGGGGTATAAAGGAGGCTTAGAGGTATTAGGAGGCTTAGAGGGTATTGGCGGGTTAGGGGGTGTTAAGGAGGCTTAGGGGTGTTATGCAGGCTAGGGGGGGTTTTTAAAGGCCGGTTGGGGGTTTTATAGGCAGGTTAGGGGGTGTATAGGCAGGCTAGGGGGGATATAGGGAGGCTTAGGGGGTGTATGGCGGCTAGGGGGTGTATGGCAGGTTAGGGAGTGTATGGGGGCTAGGGGTTGTAAGGCAATTAGGGGGGGTATGGGAGGCTTGGGGGGGTTTTTAGGGGGGCTTAGGGGGTGTATAGGGAGGCTAGGGGGTGTTAGGCAGGCTTTTGGGGGTGTATAGGCGGCTTGGGGGGTTTTGGCAGGCTTGGGGGTTTTTTTGGGAGGGTTGGGGGTGTTTTAGGCAGGCTTAGGAGGTGTATAGGAGGCTTTTGGGGGTGTATAGGCAGGTTAGGGGGGGTTAAGCAGGCTTAGGGGGGGTATAAAGGGGGGTTTGGGGGTGTTGGCAGGCTTAGGGGGTGTAAGCAGGTTTTGGGGGTGTTTTGGGGGGCTTTATGGGGGTGTTTAGGGGCTTTGGATGTATGGGAGGTTAGGGGGTGTTTTAGGGAGGTTTGGGGGGGTATGGCAGATAGGGGGTGTATAGGCAGGCTTAGGGGGTGTATAGGCAGGCCCAAGGGGTGTATGGGGCTTAGGGGTTTTATAGGAGGTGGGGGTGTTAGGGGGGGTAAAAGGGGGGTATAGGCAGGGTTAGGGGTTTTATAGGAGGCTGGGGGTGTATAGGCAGGCGGGGGGTGTATAGGGGTTTAGGGGGTGTTTTTGGAGGTTTGGGGGTGTTTTTGGAGGTTAGGGGGTTATAGGGAGGGTTGGGGTTTACGGCGGCTTAGGGGAGGTAAATAATAAATGTTTACTACTCGGTCCCGCTCCCCCAATGGCGCTCGATCCGGCTGTATTTCCGCAGCCGTTCGCCAGCCGGGGCGGCGCGGTGTTGAGTCACTCGCGGGCCCCCACGATCTAGAGCGCCGGCAGGGGAATTTGCCGAGGCATGTGCTCCGTCTGCTCCTCCTGTAACGTGCCTTGAACGCTCGGGCCCCGGGGGGCCGGGGGGTTCGAGGCAGTTTGGCCCGGGCCCCTCAGCTCCCCGCCCGCCGCAGTGAACTGTTAAGCTCACTGCCGGCGGGCCCAGGAGCGGCATTACCATGGTATCGGACGCAGTAGCAGCTGCCCCGGGGCACGGGCCCCCCTGAGCGCACGGGCCCCGGAGCAACTGATACGTTTGCTACCCCGGTAGTTACACCCCTGATCAATGTATAAACAGTCAAGATGTAGCAAGCTGGAGGCTGGGATAGAACCATAGTCCTGAGACAGGCCAGAAGTCAATGCCAGAAAGACTATATAAACCAGGAGCCAAATCCAACCAACAAGACAGGAATGTAAACCAGGAGCAAACTTTAAGTAAAGCAGGACCAGTAGACAGGAGCAAAGTTAATAGTAAGCCAGACAAAGACGTGCCTTAATCTTCAACCAAGGTGTAAAGTCTCTTTTAATTAGGCTACAAATCTGACCAAGTTTTTGAGTTTGTATTTTCTTCCTTGTTTCCATGACTTGCCTCCAGGTATTGTGGTTCTCTTCAACACTCTACATCATTTTGGTAGATTAATTAGCTCGTGTACTTTATATATATGTGGATAGAGAAATTAGATATTGAGCCACATTAGGGGCATAAACTGGTGTAAGTCATGACAATCTGTACAGCATAGTAAAAATGTTAGTGCTGTAGGAGCAACATAAATTAGCAATATATGTAAACCATATACTTTAGGAAGTAAATTCTTGTGCAGTTAGATCAGCCTCCAGTTTATTAAATCTGATTTTTTTTTAACCCAAAGGAGTATTTTTGGTATTCAAGCTGTGTTATTATTTGGCATACAGTTCAGTTGATCAGTGAGGCTAATTTTATGTGCAGTATTTTTTCATGTCTAAATTGGTCTTTGATTTTGGAGATTTCCATTTTTTACTCTGAAACATATTTACAAACAATCTGATAGAAGATTATTCTGTATATTGTTATCGTATGCTTAAGTATTTGGAAAAACATAAAACAGATACTTGGACAGAGCCCCTTTCTGACAGGAGGGTTATTGCTGGATTTGACAGCAATCAGCTGTTAACTGTTAGGCCTCGTTCACACGGCTTATTTCAGAACGTATTTACAACGGATTTCCGATGTAAATACGTTCTGAAATCAGTTGAAAATCAGTTGCAAATAAGTGCCACTAAGTGTGGCACGTATTTGTAACTGATTTCCCGACGGATTCACCATCTACAATCATTGTAGGTGGTGAATCCGTCCGAAATAATTGAATGCAATTGTTTTTTTTCCGTCCGACTTGCCGTCGTCAATCCCGGCGGCAATCCGAACGGAATTTTGGTCTGTGAACGACTAGCCGTATGTTCTATTGGAAATCAATAGAAAATAGCTTGGTGACTTATTTCGTGACGGATTTGCCGCGTATTGACGATGTCAATCCGTCGGCAAATACCGGCAAATAGCATGTGAACGTAGGCCTTAGAGGAAAGCATTAGGGTGCTTTCACACAGCGCAGTTTTGGTGCAGTTTTAACTGCGCTGAAATTAAAGTGCCTGTATTACCAGCAAGCTTCTTTCAGTCGTGTAAACTGTTCCGAAAGGTGTTTCAAGTAAGTAATAAATTACTGTGTTTGAAGTCTTGTGAATTAAAAGGACACTAATTGATTCTTCACTTTCCAAACAGTTTAGATAAGTGAAAAAAGCTTGCTGGTAATAGAGGCACATAATTGGAGCGCAGTTAAAACTGCAACACAACTGCGGTGTGTGAAAGCACCCTTAGGCAGGAAAAGGCATTACCCAACACCAATTGAAAGCAATAGGTCATATTTGTAAAGCATTGACATGAAAGTGCAGTGGCAAATGACCAAAAACAAAGTTTCTGAGCAATGCTCTGCGGGGGTACTTTCTCACGCACGTCAAAAGACTCATCTCTGTAATGGGGGCTGGCGTGGGCACCGCTGCCCCCCGGGGCCGCCCCCCTGCCCGCAGGGGGTCCGGCGCGGGTGCCGCGGCTGCCTGCGACCATCCCCCTGCTGCCCGGGCGCCGGCTCACTTACCCGTCCACGCTCCTGTGTACGCTGATCCTGCCTGTCCTGCTAAATAGGGCACGCGCGACGGCTGGTCTGGATTTAAAGGGCCAGCGTCCCGGTAATTGGTCTATTGCCGGGCGCTGGTCCTATTTAAGGGATACGCCCCCAGCACTCTCTGCCAGTTCGTTGGTGTGCGTTAGAGAGTCTTGAGTGTATTGGAGTTCCGTTTGATTACCCGTGTACCAGTCCGTCCGCCACGTTTCCTGACCTTGCCTGTTTGCCGCCTGCCCTGACCTTCTGCCTGTCTCTGACCACGAACCTCTGCCGCCCATCCTGACCTTCTGCCTGTCCCCGACTACGCCTCTGGATTACGATTCTGTACCACGCAGTACCCCGGCCGCCATCGCAAGCAAGTCACGTCAGGGGTAGCGACCTGGTGGCCTCACGCCGCAGCAAGTCCATCCCGCTTTGCGGCGGGCTCTGGTGAATACCGGGGGCCACTTAGACTCTGTTCCCTGGCGTGGCTTACGCCATCATCGCTTGCGGTGGTCCAGTGAATCCACCATACCCGTTACAATCGGATTCTGAATCCTAAAACCGCATTGTCCGACAAGTTATTTTGACAAGGTTTTTAATGTGAATTTTAGGTAATTTTTTTCTGCCTGATTTACAGTCAGAAAATGAGTGCTATTCATCTCTAGTTTTGGACGCGGATCCAACATAGAAATCTTTGGGTCAGGTTTTTTTTTACCTAAAATACGGTGGAAGAGTGAACATGTTCCAAGTTTTTTTGTAAAAAACAGCAGTTTTGAAATCTGAACTCAACTCTGGACTACAACTCTGATTTTCAGTTCAGGTCTATGGGGATGATTTTGCTGTTGATTTTTTGATGGCTGATGACAATCTGTATATAGATAGTAGCCAATATGTCCATATTCAAATGAACAGTAAAACAGGTAAAGAATATGGATTTATTAGAGACAAAATAACATAATCATTCTGCAGGAAGACAAAGAGTTTCAAGGCTAACAAGGCTTAGTAGACAACAGAGCTATGAATCCAGTAATGTTTTCAATTAACTAAAACAAAACATGATTGAAGAGGTAGAAAAATGTAAAATAAAAAAGATCACTGGAGATGCTGGGAGTAAAAAGAAAAAAAAAATCAACATTAAAAGTTTTTGTTTGCCTTCTAGGTCCCTCCACTAACATAAACGGTGGTTGATCAGGTCATCTTCAACCAGAAAAACATCTTAGTTACTGTAAAGATGACATCCAATAACATTGTCATGTTGCCCAGTGCTCTTCATACCGAACTATTTCACAGCTGATGTTTGTTCACGTAGATTGCAAGAGTTTATACTTCTTTTTGTTGTCAGTGGTGAGATCTTCTCATGATTTGATTATTCTATGGAATCTAATTAAAATATATAGGATTAGTATGATGCACTGTACATAAAATACTCCACTAAAATCCAAGGCATTAAAGTAACACCAGTATGAACATTGATTACTTTCTGCAATTAAAAGAGATGCTAAGCTCCTAATAAACCCTTGTAATCAATGCTGCTGGAGAGCGATACAGAAGCAATACATGGCAAGACTGAATTCTATGTAGATATGGAGCAAAGATAAACTTGATAGATGTTATCATGGCACATAAAGTTTTCTCAGCTTGCTCAATACTTTGCAATTGCTTTTTGTTGTGATCTAAGAGTAAATAACATGGAAAGCCGTGATATCAGCGTTAAGTTAAACTTTGCTTCATCCATATTGTCCGTGTAATGTACAGACTCGAATGAGTTTGAAATAGGGATCCTTCTTAGCTATAAGGCTGAAAATGGGTTATCTAAACTAGATAATCCCTTTAAATATGAACAAGTGTATAATTTTATACAATGTTTTAAACTGTATCAATCTACAAAGTCTGTGATTGTATGGCTTTATATGGCTTATGAGATACATACCTAGACATATATAAATGTATGGGGAAGCTGGAGTTAGGGCTCATTTCTAAACAAAAAAAAAAAAAATGAATATCATTCTGATTAGATCTGTGTTGTACTGTGGGAATATAAGAAAACAATGGGCATGTCTGTGACAAATTGTAGCATTAATTAATCTGCCTCAATTAATTCCAGTTACTATTGATCCATAACATTTGAGAAATGGGGATATAATTAGGATATTACGATATGAAAAAATAATTGTTTGTTATACCGTAATTACAACCTTTAGATGATGAATTAGACACTGTATACCTGTCAGACACTGCAGAGTTAGATGCTGCTGAACAATTGAACATAGAAATGTTTATATAAAACATTCATATAATAAAAAAAAAACATTTTTGCTTGTGTTTAAATAAGCTGTTAAGTATTCATAAAATATAAAATGCAGAGTTGACAAAAGGCTTGACCGTGTTATATATGGCCTTCATTTTCTGATCAGAGGGAATGCAAATTTTTTTTAGAGGCTTGTATTAGCTACAGATAATGTTAAAGGGGATTTGCCAAGAGACCATTTAGGTACGTCTCTCCTTAGTACAGGCAGAATTTCAACAAATCACGCTGAGTCATGAAGCTGCAGGGGAGAGGGGGGGGGGATGAGTGAGGAGTGGAGTGAAGAAGAAGGGAGTGTCTCAAAACTTAAGTGAAATAATAAATGGTACAAGAGTGGATTGTCAATACAGCAAGACAGCCTGATAGACTGAAACTGTCAGGAGCCTTATCTGCTAAGATGCTAATGTAATGTAAACAAATCATGGAGCTGAAAGAGAGAGAGAGAACAAGCTGCATAAACTACTGCTCCTGTGACATGTTCACTGAAATAAGCAAACTATAACTTGTGGATTCTATTTACAAAAGAGAACACCTATTCTACACAGCAGCTTGAAAGCTTATTCATGTTGTCTGTCATCAGATAAAGCAGGTATCTAATAACACTACAACTAGTTTATTCTGTATACAAAAGAAAACATTTTTGCTACCGGTGCCTTTAAAAACTTCTGCAGGCTCAGTTATCAGATAAGAAGCTCTCTCTGCGCAAGCCGTCCAGCTCTTGTCAGGCCGTATCTAATTTGGGCTCTTTGAAGTAACCAAGGGCATGTAAGGAAGGCTGTAGCTCTCTCAGGCTTCAATTTTTGTAATCACATATATTTTGAAAAGTGATTAAAAACCCATTTTGGAGGATCCCACGTCAACATTACATCGTGGCAAAACCCCTTTAATAAACCAGATGCCAACACTTTTTATAATATGAATTTTCTTTATGATTCACTATTATGTAAAAATACGATTCTTAGCCATTTGTATACTGCATAGCATCATGTTTGAGTGGTTATTACAAAGCCTTGTGTTTGAATCTGACCAGGGGCAAAAACTGAGTACTTAAGTTTCTTGCCATACTCCAAACATGCTGAAAAGATAATTGGCTTTCTAGGAACTGAGCCCTAGTATGTTTTCTGGCATAAGGTAATTGCACACATGGTCGAATTTATTGGTACCCTTTCACCCAAGGAAGTAAAACTCAAAGAAGAAGTAATTTTCTGTAGATCAAATACAAGGCAATCACTTTAAACAAATGATTTCTGTAACTCTCAATGAGACTTCTGCACCTGTCCACAGGTATTCGGGTTACTCCTTGTGAGCAAACTGCTCCAGCTGTCTATGGTTTAAAGAGTGTTTTCTCCAGACTCCATGTTTCAGCTTCTTCCACAGATGTTCAACAGGATTTAGATCAATGCTCATAATAGCCACTTCAGAGTAGTCCAATACTTTGTTCTTAGCCATTCTTGGATGTATTTGTGTTTTGGGTCATTATCCTGGTGAAGGACCAATAAACTATGACTGAGACCAAGCTTTCTGACACTGGACAGCACGTTTAGCTTCTCTTGAGATTTCATTGTACCTTATACAGATCCAAGACATCCTGTGCCAGATGCAGCAAAGAAGCACCAAAACATAACGGAGACTCCTCCATGATTCACAGAAGGTATACTGTTCTTATTTTTAAATGCTTTATTTTTGCATCTGTGAACATACAGCTCATGCAACTTCCTAACAAGCACCAGTTTTGTCTTATCCATCCAGAGGACATTCTGCCAGAAGCTTTGTGACTTGTCAATATACATTTTGAAAAACTTCAGTCCTGCTTTTTTTATGATTTGCTCTCAACAGTGTTTTCCTCCTCAGTCATCTTCCATTAAGTCCATTGTGGCAAAAACAGCGATGGTGCATTCTGACACTGATTGGCCTTGATCTTGAAATTCACCTCTAATCTCTTTGGAAGTTGTTCCGGGCTCTTTGGTTGCCATTCGTATTATCCATCTCTTCAATTTGTCATAAATTTTCCTCTTGCAGCCAAGTCCAGGGAGGTTGGCTACAGTCCGTCTCGTAGACCTTAAACTTCTGAATCATATGTGCAACTGTAGTAACAAGAACAACAACCTGTTTGAAGATGGTCTTTTCCCTTTTATTTTTAAAAAAAGTTTGTCCTAATTTTCTTTTTTGTTTACTGAACAACTCTCTTTGCTTTCTTTGGCCCATGTTTAGAGTGGTGCACACCGTAATAAAAAATAATATTATCTGTAATCTCTTCTAGGGATACCATCATTTCTGTCCAGCCCAGTTTCATTAATTTATCTATTTTTTTTTTTATTTGTCGGTTGAACCATATTAGTTGGTTTTCGGTAAATTTTAATTTATTATTAGGTTTGACAGGTTTTAAGTTTCCCGGGCCATTGGGGGGTTTTTTTTCTTTAATGAAAGAGTACCAATAATTTCATTAGTATATTGTAAGTGAATATTAGCAATTCCACTGAAGAATGTTGGTGCTATATAAACAATAAATACAGAACTAAAATGGCACAGTACAAGCTACAGTTCCATGAGTTCAAACTGTACTTCTATGTGTCTCCAATTTCATACGGATGATATACGATGGTGACAGCATCTTAAGAGGTAATAATTATGTAATATGGTGCTATAAAAAGGGTGGCATATGGAGGACCAACAGCTCTGTAATGCGACGCCTCTCAAAACTTTTAACTTTTAATTTAGCTCATTTCTTTCAAAGTATAAACTTTTCAATCAGTGCTCATTTATTGTATATATTTAAGATAATATATTAGAATATTTGCTTTATATTATTTTACATTTTTAACATTGATTTGCACTGAATACAGAAGACCTCTTCAACATACTAAAATTGTTGTCATAAAGGATCAAAGTTGTTGTCATGGTAACATAAACATAAAACCTATATTGCAAAATAAAAAAATAAAAAAAAGTAATGAGGCTCTCAAAGCATTGACATGTACTTCATGATGTTGCCATAGAACCAGCAATTAAAACAAAGAATACATGTAATGCCCAAAACACGTACTGTCTAAATACTTAAGTGGATTTTGTGAGAATAAAGAAATGCTCTATATGAACTTTGCTATTAGTGTAACTAAGTTAGTAAATCAAAAAAATCTGCATTCAATGAACAGAAACCTTCACATACTAATGAAAGGACAAATCCACTCCATAGCAATAATTATATATGCCATTTAGGCTAAGTTTCCCTTTACTTTATACATATTATTTTAAAAAAATCACTTTCAGTCCTTTGCAACATTAGAGGCGGCTTTACAGTCATATGAAAAAGTTTGGGCACCCCTATTAATCTAAATCATTTTTAGTTCTAAATATTTGGGTATTTGCAACAGCCATTTCAATTTGATATATCTAAAAAACTAATATTTCCATTTTGTGTTAGTACAATAAACCTCATTTTTAATCCGGAAATATTACTGTGTCCATCAGTTATTAGATATATCAAATTGAAATGGCTGTTGCAAACACCCAAATATTTAGAACTAAAAATGATTAAGATTAATAGGGGTGCCCAAACTTTTTCATATGACTGTATGTAAATGTACATTTTCTCTCAACAGCAGGGCAGTGTCTCTTGATGCTCAAGGTGGTTTGAAAATGCCTTATACTCCTCCAACAATTTTACCTCCATTTACAAGCCTTTAGCAGGGAAATACTGAGGGTGACATCTATATAACTTGGAGCCTACACACAAGTTATAAATAGATATAGAGGAGTGGATAATACGACGGTATGAATAATGCATAACACTCAATATTGGTGCAGTTTTGCACAAAACTTTGGCGAATTCCAGGCACATTAAAATGTGTCGTGCCAGGCGCACATTGCACCAAGTTTGGCTATACACCTGTTCCTACATCTATAGAACAGTGTGCCGGCAAATTTTTGGCACAATAAATGCACAAAAAATGGCACAGGTGAGTTTATAGATGTCGCCCTAAGTGGGTAAAAATAATTTAAAATATTGCTTTGTTTAATCCATGGTTTGCACCACACCCTCAATGGTGCCCTACACAACCACCTGCTCACCCTATTCTTTGTCTACTAAGTAAGCAGACTCTTGTTGTGATTTTAGAGCTGTGCTATGTATTCCCATGTTCCCTTCCCAATTAACCCAAATCACTTTTCCCCCTGAAGAGCAGGTTTCTGAAAATGTATATAGAGCCTGCAGTCATGGGAAGCAGAACTAAATGCTGTTGAAAGGTGGGGTAGATTTTACTTTCCTACATACAGATATAGCAAAATTTATAGCACACCCATGGCACTGATTTAAGAGCAAATTTAAGGGTGATTTCACACGTTGTGGTTTTGTGGCGTTTTTTGGTGTGGTTTTTCACTTGCACAGCAATTAAACTGCCTTTATTACCAGAAAGCTTCAGTTATCTTAACTGTTTTGAAAGGTGTTACAAGTGAGCAACCAATCACTGTTTTTAGAATCCACAAGACTTCAAACACAGTAATTGATTGCTCACTTGTAAGGGTGCTTTCACACAGTGCGTTTTTTTTGGTGCATTTTTTTTACATTTTTTGGATGCCTTTTTTGTGCAGAAATGTACAGCATTAACTGCTCCTACAACGCAGCCGCATGTGAAAGCACCCTAACACCTTTTAAAACAGTAAAGATAACTTGCTTGTAATAAAGGCAGTTTAATTGCTGTCCAGTACTGCAAGTGAAAAACCACACCAAAAACATCATAAAACTGCACTGTGTGAAAGCACCCTAACAGAGGTGTGTGAAACACATTGGCGTTCAATATATCATGGAGTGTATCAACAAATTTTTAATGTGGAATATATAAAACTGATGAAGATTTTAAAGGTGCTAAGGGTGCTTTCAAACAGAGTGTTATTTTGGTGCCTTTTTGGTGTGTTTTTGATGCTTTTTGAATGCGTTTTTTGTGCAGAAATGTATAGCATTAATTGCTGTGCCTTTCTGCACAAAAAACCGCATCCAAAAACACATAAAAAATGCTCCATGTGAATTAACGCATCCAAAAGCACACCCAGAACGCATCTAAAGCATAGATGCAACAAGTTATCTTTGACACATAATCTTCTCCTATCATCCCCAGTATGGTGCTATTATTCATACAGTTCATTCTTGCTACTTCTGTGCTGTTTGAGTTTCTAGTTATGCCTCTGACTGTATACAGTATATTATATATAGAGATGGGCGAATTGATTCTAACAAAGTGGAATTCGTTTAGAATTTCAGGAAAACTTCGGTTCTGAACGAAGTCGAAGTTTGGGGTAAATTTGCGTGAACGAAGTTGCTTTTGATTGATAAAATGGCTGCGAGCACATTGGCGTTTCATGGAGCAAAGAACTCTGGAGGAAGAAGGGCATAGCCTACATGGGCATGTGCAAGATGAAGCCAATCAGGAGACCGGCAGGATTCTGTGACGTCCCCGCACTATATAAGTCCGGGCGCGACGCTGGGAGCTCATACCGCACTCCAAATGTACTGATTAGGGAAGGTGCTGCCACGGCCGCTTATGATATCTCTTTCTAAAGAACTAATTTTTTATACAGCGATTTTGGGGGTTCCACAGCTTGTCTCAGAGACTGCTTCCCCTTAACGTGCTAATTCTGATTTTGTGGGGGATTGTAACTGAAGTCCAGTGTGCTCCAATACAGCTGCATATACATTTTAATGCTATCTGCTCACCAGCACATTGAAATCCAAGGGGGGTCTAAGCCTGTTCCTGTTGTATTCATTTTAAAGAAACAGCGTTTTTAAAATCCAAATACCACTTAAATTTTTGGTTGCTCAATTCTTTTGCGCAATTTAGATCCAGGGGTTAATAAACATTGTTCTGCTGTTGTGGTCACTAAAAGAAACCCCCTTTTTCACCTCCAAAGAAGCAATTTGCCCTGTAGCATAATTCATATCCGAAGGTTAATTAAGCCTGTTTGTTTCTTTTACATTCAGTAAAATACAAGTGTTTTTTAAACGACACATACAAGTTAATTTTTCCCGGCCATTTGTGGAGCGCAATTTATATCCAGGGTTACCCAAGCTTGTTAGTGGGTTCACATTTGGAGTCAAATACAGGGTGTGATTTATCATATACAGATATCTTCATCAAAACAGTGTATGTACATTTTAGAAACAAACAGTTGTCGACAAAAGAGGTGGCAGGCTCTTCACCTGCAAGTGGCGTGGCAAAAAACATTCCTGAACAGGCCCACGTTTGACACACACAAGCGGAGTCGCAGCAAGGGGTCAAATCGGTGAGCCAGAACAAAACCCCTGTCATCTAGCAGCCGTGTGGTTGTTCAGCAAACCCAATTGTTTTTTGATTGGTTTGACTAGGTCATCCACTTCCCCCCCAGATGACATCTGACAACCCAGCCAAGAGTCGGTGGGAACGTCAGACACAACCCTTAGTTGGCATGGCCCAGGAGCGTTCAGCGGCCCTCCCCCTGTCCTCTACCCGCCTCTGTCCCATCCGGTTTCCCTCAGCCAAGATCTGATATGTGGTCTGGGCTCAGCGTCACTAATATGCGATGATTTAACAATTTTTTAGGGGGGAGGGCAGTCAGCAGCTACTTGGCAACGAAGAAATGGAGCCAATATCCCCTGCCTCTTGCAGTAGGCGGAAAAGTATAGATGTGGATATTGGCATGGGAGGTCATGTTGTGTGGGGTCAGCCTCTGCATACCAAGACCAGTGATGAGGACAGCAGTGACGATGAAACACAAATAAATATGATGTAGCCGACTGCACTTGGGAGCCGGTGAAGAAAGGGGCTTCATCATCGTCAGGAGAAGAGGGCGTTAGCTTGCGTGTCAGGCAGCGATGCAGCCAGCAAGTGGGTTGTGTGGCTGTGAGTCAGCAGGAAGCAGCAGTGTGAGGTCGGGAGCCAAGCAGCTTCGCCGGTCCAAGAAAGTAGCGGCACAGGGGCTCAGCGAGGCAGCAGTGATAGTACTCACTCAGTGCGGAGCATTGGCGATAAAATCAGCTACTCGGCGGTGTGGCAGTTCTTTGCTAAGACACCAGAGGAGCCGAATATGGGTATATGTAGAATCTGTGGGCAGAAAAAGAAGCGTGGCCAGGGAGCTAACATTGGCACCACGGCCCTGCGTCAACACATGCAGCGTCACCATCCGGTGGCCTGGGAGAAACGTGGCTCAGATGTGGTGGTAAATCATGCCGCCGCAGCAGCGGCCAGTGACACGCATGCCATTGCTTCCATCATCTCCCAGTCCAGATGCTCCTGCTCCTCGCTACTCATGGCGCCAACAGTCGTTCAGCAAGGCGATTGCAAAGAGACAACACTATGCGTCCAACCATCCTAAGGTTTCGCAGCTGACCGTGCTCCTGTCCAATTTATTGGTACTGCAGTCCCCCCCTTTCCAAATGGTGGACTCTGCACCCTTCAGAGAACTAATGGCTTGTGCAGAGCCAAGATGGAGAGTTCCAAGCCGTAATTTCTTTTTCAAAAAGGCAGTACCAGCACTTCATAAAAAATTTAGAACAGAAGGTGGGCCGGTCCTTGAGCTTTATCGGTTTGTTTCCAAGGTGCACGGCAGCGCGGACCGTCTGGAGCTGAACTACGGTCAGGGCCAGTATTTTGTCCTTTTACGGCCCATTGGGGTGATTGTGCTTCCAGCCCAGGCACACCAACAACTTGTACAGGAGACGCCGCTTTCTCCTCCATGTTGTCAAACTGCGGGTCCTGCGCCAATGTCTGCCTCCTCCTCCACAACCACCACCACCACCCCTCTCAAACCTCCACAAGTATGCTCCATCATACCACATGTGTAGGGTTACAGCGGTGTCACGCAGTTCTACACCGGCTTTGCCTCGGCGAATGAAAATCACCACAGGGGAGGAAAATGCTCCGCGTCATGCAGCAAGAAATCGATGTGTGGCTTTCTCCGTGCCAACTGCAAATCGGAACCATGGTGACGGGCAATGGAAGGAACATGGTGTCCGCGCTGCACGAGGAGGGATGGTCAATGCGCCCTGCATGGCGCACATGTTCAATCTGGTTGTGAAAAGGTTCCTGAAGTCTTCCACCGATCTTCAGAAGATTCTGAAAATGGCCAGGAAACTGTGCATGCACTTCATCCATTCCTACAAACCCTCCTTGAGTTGCAGCGGCAGAACGGCCTTCCCCCAACACACTCTGATATGCGATGTTTCCACCCGTTGGAATTCCGCCTGCACATGTTTGGACCGACTGTATTGAACAGAGAAAGGCCATTAATGATTTTTGATGATCCCGGCGGACAGGAGTACTCCCTATGTAAATTTGTTGTCAGCCAGTGGCAGATCATGCGTGACACCTGCCGTTTGTTGAGGCCATTCGAGGAGGGGGACGTTATTTGCCAGGACTACGGGATGAATAACGTCATTCCCCCTGCTTCATGTCCTGGAACAGCTGAAAAAATCTGTCTGGGCAGGGGACTGGAGACGTGGTGACTACATCTCGCGGCCACATGAGTCCGGTGGGGGCTGAAATAGAGGGGGAGGGAGGAGGAATTGGAGCAGAAGCATTTTCTGGTGAAATGAGTGGATTTTCTACCCAGGTGACAGGAGAGGAGGAGCAGGAGCAGCTGGGAGGAGGTAGATGGGGATGAGGAAGACGGGCAGATGACCCACAAGCACCGTGGCAGTATACAGGGAGATGGGGGCAGGGAGCCCCTCGGAGTCACTTGTGCAGATGGCCCCCAGCATGCTGATTTGCCTGGCTAGTGACAGCCGAATAGTCACCTCCGGGAAGAGGGATGACTTCTGGCTCTCCACCCTATTGGACCCTCGCTAACCGTCCAAAATGGGTGCCTTTTTCCCAGTGCTGAGAGGGAGGACAAACTCAAATACTATAGGGGAAATCCTCCCTTTGCAGTTGGGCCGCTGCCTATGTGCGGCATCGTCCCTCCTCTGACAGGTCTGAAACCCGGGGGGTTCATCAGCCTCACGTACTACTGCCGCGGCTGCTGGGGGTAGGTGGGGGGGTAGGAGCAGTACCAGCTCCATCAAACAGCAAACTAAGTCTGGAGTCACTCATGAGCAGCTTCCTTCACCCGCCTAGTTTAAGAGGGCACTCGCCAGCACAGCAGCGGAACTGGACA